>JAHWFP010024874.1:157399-169719 GCA_023313725.1 Lithobius niger
TTATTATTATTATTATTATTATTATTATTATTATTATTATTATTATTATAAAATAGATATCTACAAACAGACTGAGCATTACAATAAGGTATACAAGAAACAAAGTAACAAAGGAAAAGCTCAGAAAATTTATAAAAACTCAATGTTTATACAGGAACCAAGAATAACAGAAATAATACAAATCATTACTGAATTAAAAAATACAAACGCCACAGGAATTGATGGATTTACTACCGCTAACTTCAAAGAATCTAAAGAAAACACAGCAATATTTATTTGTAAATTAATAAATTGCATGATTGAGAAAGAAATATGGCCAGACCAATTGAAGATACAGGTATTAAGACCAATATACAAAAAAGGGGAAAAAACTAACAACGATAACTATAGGCCAATATCACTACTATCAATAATTGATAAAATAATAGAAAAATATTTTTCGAATAAAATCAGAGACTTTTTGACGAAATTTAAATTATTAAACAGTATACAGTACGGATATACAAAGGGTAAAGGAACGACAGATCTACTTATACAAGTAAATGATATAATTACAAAAGCATTAAATGAAAAAAAATATCTAGGGACCATATTAATTGATTTACAAAAAGCATTTGACACTTTTAATCACGAAAAATTAATTAGGAAATGTGAACAAATAGGCTTGAGAGGAAAAATTTTAAATATAATAAAAAGTTATTTAACAAATAGAAAAGCAACATTAAAAATAAATAATGAATATAGTGATTATAAAGACATTAAATTTGGAGTACCACAAGGATCGGTGTTAGGGCCTCTATTGTTTTTAATATATGTGAATGATATAGAAGATTATGTAAACAATACACTAATATATATGTTTGCTGATGATACTGTAATGATTTCTATAAATTATAAGTATGATGACATGATACAAAACTTACAAACGGATTATGATATGATAAATGGATGGTTAATGGACAATGAACTATATATAAGTGAAGAAAAAACAATTAAATTAGAAATAATAGTACCAAAAATGAAAAATGAACATGACAAAAATGTTGTACATCATACAGAAAAGTGTATGAGTGAAAAGGAAAGTAACAAACAACCTTGTACAAATACTTGTAATAAAATAGAATCAAAGAAATCGGCGAAATATTTGGGAATGGAAATAGAAACAAACTGGGACTTTAAAGAACACATAACACACTTGATAATTAAACTAAGACAAATGTTGCCAGTGTTATATAAAGTAAAATATATATTAAACAATAAAAATAAAAAAATATTATATGATGCTTGGGTAGAAAGTATTTTAAGATATGGCATAGAAATTTATGGCTTTGCAGCAAAGTATATATTATTAAGACTACAAAGAGTTCAGAATAAATTAGTAAAAATTTTATTTGGAAATGGAAATGAAACAACACACGAGATCTATTATAAAAATAAAATTCTAAAGATAGAAGACCTTCGAGATTATGTAATCATTGTCATAAATTATTATAGTAACACTTATAAACAAGCAACTGAGTCAAAAAGTGAACGACTGAAAAAAACAACAAATAAATTTAAAATACCAGATTGGAATAACTTCTATGGAACAAAAAATAGAAACTACTACATACCACATATATTCAATAACATATACAGGTTGAATAAAAATATTCTTAATTACCAAAGTATAACAAAGTTAAAAATAGCCCTAAAACAATCAATAATAGAAATGTATGAATCTAATATTAAATAATTAAAACTAATCTACTGATAATGTTGTATATGTAAATATCGTGCCAAGAAAATTTTTGAAAAATACTAATTGAAATAAGAATTAACACAATTAATTAAACATTTAAGAGAGTTTTTCTTTTAATTATTATTAATGTGCATTTATTGATGTATTCCATCGACAAATACTTTAAAATGTAAATTTAGTGTATATATTTTGTGTTATTTATTGTGTTAAATTGTAAGTGTTGTGTTTTGCTGCTCACACAAGTTCCTTGGAACTTCGAGCACGTTCAAGCAATAAAAAAAAAAATTATTATTATTATTATTATTATTATTATCTCTGTCTTCTTACAGAATCGGGTTCAATCCTGGTGAAGAGAAGTGTATATGTACGGGTTTTTCTCTATTTGTCACCCGCCCGTTGCACGAGGGTTTCCTCCGAGTACTCCAGTTTCCTCCCTCCTGCGGCAAAAAACAACTGTCCTGATGGTGGTATCTTCCACTTAACATCTGCTGATTGGGCCTTTTAAAAAGCTCATCTTATTGGCCAACACCACCTATTCCATTCTAATTACGTATTTGACACGTCATCAGCGTACATTGGCATTTCGCTGCAAGGATCCACAATCCTCAAAGCTTACAGGGACTAGGATTTCATTTTTTTTTTTTTACGTCTTAAGTTACTAGACCGTTTCTCATCGAAAAAAAATAAAATATCTTTAGGAGCGAATGGAAAGAACTCCTCGTCATTAAAACTCTTTTCCCAATTATGGCACGCGCTGAAAGTTTAAGAAAATGTTACGAAGATCTTTGAATTGCCGCGATACCAATACCTTCATCGATCAACGTTTTTATGAGGTTCATCTTCCATTTTTTCTTTTATTGGGTTCATGAATGATCACGAAAATAATTGAAAAATCGTCGTATTACTTACTTGTTCAAGGAGCAAGATTACACGAACGGTAAAAATGAAAATCATCATCTTCGTGCGCGGAAAAAGGATCTATTTTTAGGCTTCGTGGAAAAGTGGATGAGATATTGCGCGGTGTAATATTAAGGGTTAGGGTGAATTACGGTTCGATCTGGGAATGAGAGGGCTGTAGGGGCATGGAAGGGCCGCATTTCGACATTAGCCCTGCTTATTACAGTTCTTGACCGCACGAGAAAATCAGAAATGGAATAGGCAGCATCTGAAGCAAAGTGCTTAATCGTAGACCAAATCCTCCGTGTTAAAGGTTGGCGCATGCGCGTACGTGTCTTGGCGTGTGTGATCGATTGGTCTGCTTTGTCAAGTGTGTTTCTGGTGTTATTAGCGGTTAGGTTAGGTCATTTTTTTGGGTTAGGGACACGAGTTTTAGTTTACGGAAAGAATCGATAATAAGGTTGTCTCAGTAAAAACAATAAAATACACGCGTGTATACTTGTCTGTAACTTGAAATCGACGTGACGTATGTATTACTGGCATACGCAGGCATGCAGTATAAATAATTTATTTCAACAAAGACAATATCACATTCAGTAAAACTTCCAATAGACCTGATATCTAAATAAAAAAAATAAAAAACTGTAAGCTGTAAACGAAAAACCCGCCAAGTTTCAGCCATTGAAAGTCCGTGATATTTAAAAGGAGCCAAGTTTCCGCCCAGCAGATGTACAACACGACTTTAAAACTTGGCACATGGCAAGCCTTTCTTTTTAAAACCCGAAACACACAGCCAGTGTTCACTAGTAACACGAAGCGAAATAAAAAAAACACGAACGTAGCAACAATCATTAGATCAGATTAGATTTATTTGGGAAGACGTAACCATTGGAGGATCGTCTGCAACACAAAACAATTAAAACAAGGACTACAATCCCTCAGTCAATCAACACTTAGTCAATCAAGCAATCAATCTAATCACTGTTAATAAAAACGATGTACAAACTGCCGAAAATCATTAACAAAATGTGAAGGTTCAGATTTTCGTAACTTGAAGCAGGGTCCACAAACGACACTATGAACGTATTTGCTGTGTGATATTCCCCACCAATAGCTAGAATGTCGAGTATAGCACGCTATTCTACAATAGCTCAACAATATGCCATTGTCGGAATTGAGAAAAGGATTGTGAATAGTGAATTACTAGAGGAAGCCCGTGCTACGCACGGCTGGTCTTGAATCCACCGTTTGCAACACTGGCACGGTTTGGTTGCTCATGTGTATGTCCATGTTTCACTGAATTAAGTTTCTTCAATCCCAATTTTGTGCACACTGGCCGACAAACGCTTTCATCGAATTAAGTTTGTTCAATCCAATTATTCTGCGCACTGGCTAACATACGCTGATTTTCGTTCGCTACGCTCACTCAATCAGCGGATCCCGTGACGTAAGTCAGTATATGCACCGTTTTCAAAATTGGCACGTCGAAACATTTTCCAGCATCGTTGTGTGAAAAAAAAATTGCACTGGCTAATAATGTATTGCTTGTGGAAGTTCGTTGGTCAGACGCGTGGTGATGAAATCTTTAGGCTGGCTGCTTTGACATTTTTGTATTCTGGGAGAGGCAGAAAGCAAATCGGCCGGCAAAACAATGCCTCATTATTGTTTTGTTTTCACTTCGACAGGTCTTATTGTTACCGGCCACTCTGCAAGATAGCAATGATAAACCTCGTGTTGGTGTGCAGTTTGAAACAATTCAGCTAAACTCTGAAAGCCCGCATTAACGAAATAATTAAGCCATTCCATCGTGTTTAGGTGCCAATTTCGAGGCCAAAGGTTGTTATTGTCAGTTGCCTCGCAAGGCCAAAGGGCCTCGAAATTAACAACATGGCTTAGTTTGATTCGAAACTATAATGCCTTTATCTGAAACACGGATTCTTTCATTTTACCCATCAACAATCAACGTTTTAGACGAAATTGTTAGGCACCGTAGCAAAGACATA
Organism: Lithobius niger; assembly: GCA_023313725.1. NCBI lineage: Eukaryota > Metazoa > Arthropoda > Chilopoda > Lithobiomorpha > Lithobiidae > Lithobius > Lithobius niger. Next base: position 162,041 of record JAHWFP010024874.1, read on the forward strand.
ACACGTGCACAAAGAATGAAAAGCGATCAAAGTGATTGTTTACTTATACTTATTTCAACGACCTTATTATGTAGATGCAGCTGCTTAGATGTAATTCAAACAAAAGATATTGTATCGGAAATCTTTAACATTATTAGGACAAAAGTTCACTATAAATACTCATTCGAAAAATAAAGACACTGACAAACCAAACCTTTTAAGTTAGAAAAATAAAGAAAAAAGGTACATAGCAATGCGTTAAATTCGTGTTGTACATTTGATTGGTTGAATTTTGGCTCCTTTTTTGATATCATGGACTTTCAATTACTGACACTTAGCAGGTATTTTTGTTTACAATTCTGGTTTAGTTGGGAAACAACGAAAATGAAACAAATTCCGACGAAACAAACTCTGAGAAAACAAATTCCGAGTAAACAAGTTCTGAGAAACAAATTTTGAGGAAACAGGCGTTGTTTCATTGCTTTAGATTAAATTAGATTAGGTTAGATTACATCAAATTTATTTGGGAGCTGCTTCCCTATTGTATTTTCTGCCCACATTGCTCTTGTTTTTCATTGCTCTAGTTTCGCCTGTCAACAATAAGTGAAACACTAGATATACCAAAATGTAATCGAAGCAACACGCCGAACCAACAAAAAAGCCCTTCAACATAAGCTGGTTAGAATTAGAATTATTCAGTTATTGAAACTTAAAGCCAATCAAAGTAATGATAAATAAATATCGTTCTCCTAATTATTGGCTATATTAAAGGTTAAAGGTGAAACGAGAAATAACCATGAAAGAAAAGGTGTACACCCTTCGACAAGTAAGCCTAACGTTGGTCAGCTTGGGCTCGCTTGCAGACAACACATTTGCAGAAAAATATTGTAACAGATAGGCTAAGTTACAGCCACCAATAATACTGTCCATCCAGGAAGAACGAAACAGATTAACAGTCGCACAATCACAAGAGAACGAAACGAACAAAGCCAAAAGTGGGATGACGAGGAGTGTATCGGGAAGTATGGAGTTCCCGAACATTCGACGACATCCCAGCACAAATTAAGCGCCGGACTTAAAAAAATCACCAGGTAGTACGCGGCATAAATTTCGCTGTTGATCTTAAGCTTGGTTAAGCTGTTATAGACTCCACTGATCAGTTTCAGCTCTTTCCGGTAGAATTAGTTATATTCACGACTGGGCGAGCGTTTCGTGTCTGTCTTTTCACGTGAGACAACAAATTTTGGCATTTTCTTACCTCCATTGACAATTAATTTCAACGAGATGTGCGCGAGATCCACGACCTTGGAGTTTGGTTTACATCAAACCCAAACCATCGTTATATTACATATAAAGATTACCGAATCGACTTTTCGACAGCTTGTCATTGTGAATCGCCTGTTTCACTTCTGGAAATGCCAAGATAAAGGTCCTTGTTCACCCCCTTGGTAGAGTATGCCAGCCCTGTGTGGTCGCCGTTACTGTTGAAAGGTATCGACAAAGTTGAATCTGTTCAGGGCCGATTAACGAAGAGCATCACAGGTTTTAGCGGCCGACCTTACTACTGTGAGCACTTGTTGAAACTGGGTCTTGATTCCGTAGAGTCACGTAGGTTGAAGTCAGTTCTCGTTCCTACGTACAACCCACATTTTTCGTGGTTTCGTGAAGGTGGATTACTTTTGCACGGATAAGTTCTGGCCACTTTGCCATTGTTCAACCTGAACGTAGTGGGACGAACTGGATGCCATTCACTCAAATTACTAATTCCGAATTCCGTTCGGAGTGCAGACGACACTTTTTTTTTGGTGAGAGTTATGTGGCTTGGTCTTGGAATTCGCTCCCCGAAGCAACCGTCACCGTGACGAGCGTGAATACCTTTCGTCGTCACCTTAATCAACTAAATTTAAACAAATTTGGGCGACGTTTTTAACACTCGGATTGTTGATAACAAACCCCCAGTGGTCTCGCAACCAGCCCCATCCGCAAATCATTTCTCTCTCTAGTTGGGTTGGCCGTTAGCGATCATACCAATCCATGCCTTCCCGTGTTGCTCCTGCAACAAAATATTTGTCGTCTAGTTATTTATTTATACAGATCAGTGTGTAATTTGTTCTATCTGCCCCTACAAGCAAAGACATTACTAGCAAAAACCGAAACTGAAACCGAAAAGTACCGAGTTAAAAAAAAAAACACCTTTTTTTTTTGCCATCAATTTAATTTTCTTCCGTACCTTCCAATTGCCATTTACAAGCGGTGGAAGTCACGTCTTTAAGACTTTGCGCACCTTCATCCTTTTTCTCCAACTCTTTGCTTTTTTTGTTTTTATTTTGTCCTTTTTTTTTTAATCCTGTAAGTTTAGTATCCTATTTGTGAAGCAAACCGCGTGTGGTGGGTGCAGCGAAGAAAGTTGACCAAAAAAGAAGGGTCTAATCCAAAAATAGAGTAGTAAATTATAGTAGGTCGCCCGTTTTTGGAGTCGAACAAAAAAAAAAAAAAAAAAAAAAAAAAGAGAGAGAGAAAAAAGAAATCTCTGTCTAGCTCCCGCGTGTGTGTGTGTGTGTCAGTGGTGGTGTTTCTACGTGTTGGCAAGTAGACGCAAAATTTAAGGATTGACTGACAAAACTTGGTTCCATTCCTAATCTTTTTTTTAACGCGGCGGTTTGTCGCTGTTTAGCGGACACTAAAACCGTGAACGCGTTTGCGGCGCTTTCTGGAGATTTTTAGCTCCTCGATTCTTGTAAACTTACGATGGGACGATGTGATATTAATGCGTTAGCAACAGTTTAGTATCCGACTGTACCAGATTTTTGTGAATTTTCTCTGCGTCAAGTTTGCTTGATGCCATAGGTCCCGAGTTCGAGTCCAGGCCTGAGCCACCCTTGGCATCCTTGGGAAGAGAAGGACCATGTGATCTCTCGTGCTCATGCGATTGTAGCATGTAAAAGAACTTAGGGGTTTCCGACGGGAATTACCTAGCAAAATTGTACCGCTCTCGTGGGTGCGCGTCAATAGCTAGAGCTTGTGTGTGTGCTGTTATCTAAAGCGAGCGTTTTTAAAGTTTATACCATGCGCAATGGCTGTTTGCCATGACGTCACCATGAGTTAGCCAATGACGAACGAGAACAACGGCTGTTTGGCCATCTGATTGGACTAGCCCAGTCACGTGATATGCACGTCACAGCAAACAGCCATGGCGTGTGGTTTAGGTTGTTTTTATGCACTTTTGTTTGTGGGGCGCACAGCACACACAAAATTGAATAATTTCAATTGAATTGAATTGAATTGACGGACGACCATCTAGGTAGTAGCTCTCTAAATGATTTGAATTGAATTGACTCACAATAAAAATTCTGGGTTTTCCGCTTGGACTTTTCCAGCTAAACTGTCCCTCTCAGCGTCGTGGGGCAGATAACCTAGTTTGGGCTCGTGCTCCCTAACAAAACAAGGGGGGGGGGCAAAGCAAGCAAAGCCTCAAGAGACTGCTGGATGTTATTGTAAGAAGCCTTTGCAACAAAATACCGTTCGTGAGCTCGAGTCCAATCAAAAGCAGAAAAAAAAGTAATTTCGTAAAGAATTAGGCTAGGCCCTCTTTAAGGACCGAGATGAAACATTGGTATAGGCCAAATTTTGTCACGTTGCTTCCCGCTTCGTACGTACTTTGATTGTCACACTTGACCTTTTGACATTGTTTGAGGGTGGGTATATGTCAATTGCGGAGAGGTTTTTCCATCACCGGATAAGGCGCGCTACTTCACTATGCAACGAAACAAACTTCGTTACGGGTGAAAGTACAAAATGAAGATAATAGATGAACACAGATGAAAGTTTTGGCTTGTGGTAATTACCCAGTCTCTCCATCCAATGTATCTTCTCAATCGCATTAACGTAACAGTGTATATATCCTCATTCTCCCGATGCAAGTGTAGACGAACTGTATACCACACGCCATGGCTGTTTGCTGCGACGTGCATATCACGTGAGTGGGCTAGTCCAATCAGACGGCCGAACAGCCGTTGTTCTCGTTCGTCAATGGCTAACTCATGGTGACGTCACGGCAAACAGCCATTCTGCATGGTTTAGTGATAACCATCCAAAACTAAATCTGGTATAACAGAAGCCGCTAAGTTTCCTAATAGTCGGCTTTTGAGAGTAGTGATATCAGTCAACCAGAAAAGGGCGCCACGGTTAATCATGTTAGCAGTAGCGTGAGGGCACGGACATCCGAGAGGGCAGGGGCAACTGTCAGTAAAAGAGTACACGCATTTTTCTGGGGGCTTTTTTTTTTTTTTTTGCTTGTCACTCACTTTTGTCCATTTTTAGGGCTTCCTGGCTTTCAATTTGCCCTTTTTAAGGCGCCTTAAACCATGCGCAATGGCGGTTTGCCGTGACGTCACCATGAGTTAGCCAATGAAGAATGAGAACAAGGGCTGTTTGGCCGTCTGATTGGACTAGCCCAGTCACGTGATATGCACGTCACACCAAACCGCCATGGCGCGCGGTATAGACCTTTTCTCCTTGCTACGACCAGCATTTTTCAGTCCAGAGAAGTAAAATTGTGCATGTTTTTCTTCAAAAATAGCGGAAAAGGGCAACTTTTCCAAAAAGGCAGCAGCAAGGGCCCTCCCCCCCCATCCTGTGCACGTCACTGCCTGTTAACCAGCAAACTTGACGCATTGCCCGTTTTCTTGAATTTCTTTGCATGACTACTTTCTTGTAGGATTCCTACCAAAATACCGAAATAATTTCCCGGAGTTTCCCAGTTTTCCAGGGTAAGTGAGGTAAATTTCCACGGCATTTATTGATATTTTAGGAAGGAAACTTTTCCCCCACATTTTGCTAGTTTTGCATATTTTTTAGGGCTCACTCGGTGCAAAAGAATAGCCCGATTTAATGAACGTTCAGGCGTAGACACAATAGAATTAAATACAAAATTTATTTTAACCGGAATGTCTTTGTGTTGCAGACGATCCTCCAATGGTTACGTCTTCCCAAATAAATCAAATCCGATCTAATGATTGTTGCTACGTTCGTATTTTTTTTTATTTCGCTTCGTGTTACTAGTGAACACTGGCTGTGTGTTTTGGGTTTTACAAAAGAAAGGCTTGCCATGTGCCAAGTTATAAAGTCGTGTTGTACATCTGCTGGGCGGAAACTTGGCTCCTTTTTGATATCACAGACTTTCAATGCCTGAAACTTGGCGGGACTTTGTTTACAGTTTTTTTTTATATTTAGTTATCAGGTCTTTTGGAAGTTTTACTGAATGGGATATTGTCTTTGTTGAATTAATTATTTATACTGCATGCCTGCGTATGCCAGTAATACATACGTCACGTCGATTTCAAGATACAGACAAGTATACGCGTGTACTTTATTGTTTATACTGAGACAACCTTATTATCGATTCTTTCCGTAAACTAAAACTCGTGTCCCTAACCTAACCCAAAAAAAAATGACCTAACCTAACCGCTAATAACACCAAAATATGTATAATGCACTTCAGACTAGACCTAAAAGTGTGGCTTTGTTTTTTGTTCGAGTTTTCCAGGTTTTTCGGGAAAAATGTGAGAATTCCCCGAATTTTCCCTGAGTTTCAAATGTAGTTTAATTCCCCTGAGTTTTGCAGGTTTTTATGTGACAAATGTGAGAATTCCCTGACTATTTCGTGAGGTTCAAATGTAGTTTAATTTCCCTGAGTTTTGCAGGTTTTTTGTGAAAAATGTGAGAATTCCCTGGATTTTCCCTGAGTCTCAAATGCAATTTAATTTCTCTGAGTTTTCCAGGTTTTTCGTGAAAACGTGAGAATTCCCTGAATTTTCCTTGTGTTTCAAACGTAGTTTAATTTCCCTGAGATTTCCAGGTTTTTGAGCATTCGTGAAAAATGTGAGAATTCCTGAATTTTCCCTGAACTTCAAATATAGTTTGTTTTCCCTGAGTTTTTCAGGTTTTTCGTGAAAAATATGAGAATTCCCTGAATTTTCCATGAGTTTCAAATGTAGTTTAATTTCCCTGAAAGTTTCAGGTTTTTATGGGACAAATGTGAGAATTCCCTGAATTTTCCCTGAGTTTCAAATGTAGTTTATTTCCCTGAGTTTTGCAGGTTTATCAGGTAGGTGGGAACTCGTGTCTTACACCGTTGACACATGTTGGGATTAGAACCGTGAAATTCTATGATGAAAACCATTCGGTCAAATACCGAATGAGAGTTATACCCCATATTCGCTGCATCCAAAGAAAAAGAATACCTAGGGTAAAAAGTATGTTTGGAAGAGGTGCTAAGTAACACAACGACGTGGAATAAGGACGCGTTTTCCACTCTCTCTAAGGGCAAACAATTTTTAGCACCGGGTTTAGTCATTGGCTTTGAACGATGTTGTGGTTCTGTCGGCTTCCGTCTCACAAACAGTTGCCGACCCCTCGGCATGACGAGATCCCGTCGTAAATCTCGTACAAAACGTGGTTGATGATGTAACTTGGAACTGTTTGTGAGTAAACAGCGGTTAGCAGCGAGGCCGCTAGTGCCACAAGCCTTAAAATAGTTTAAAACGAAACTGTGCGTCACTCAACTAGTTTGCTAGGGATTTCCATATTGCAACCAATTAACGGATTGTCATATTTGAAAGGTTTCGTATAGGGAACAGGATATCTGCCGAAGAGTGTTTAAAAGCTTATACACTTTAGTTATAGGACTTCGTTGCTATTGTAGCTATTTCACGGGTTTAAGGGGATTTGAAGAGTTCAACGAATTTCACGAGATGCGGTGATATTACAACTAGGCCCTGTAAAGTGGTGTATGTTGAACAACAATAATTGAAACCAGATTTTAGCGGCTTTTGCCAAATTTGTTGGAATCAAAACGTCAGCGTAATTGTACACATTTCAAAACGGATTTCTTGGATACGCAACTAAATTTTTAGCATTTCAAAATATTTCACGTGATGAACAAGTGATTTTGAGGCCTATTGCGCTGATTTTACGTGATTAAAAACGTATGATGTGCGTGTGTGTGAGTGTATTTTGCTACTCCTCTTGAACCAAAGCTCTGACAAAGATGGGCGCAGTACCAAATGAAAGATAATTGAATTGTGCTTCGGTTAGGCCTATTTTCATCGCTGTAACTTGATGTCAAATACGCTAAAAACAACCTGCAAAAATATCGTCAAAGTTGTATTTTTACCCTCATGATGTTTGTTCATGACGTCATGCCGTTCATGCAAATCTCCACCAGCGAAGCGAGACGACGCCAATAGCGCGAGCGATATGGATAGTTTTAATTAAATAAATACAGGTGGAAGGTTATAGTTTAGTTACCTTTCGGACTTAAACAGCACACACTACGTGAGCGGGGAATGCCCCGAGACGAACCTTTAACAAACAGCCGAGTGAATTCCGCCGACTAAAATTTCAGACGTGAAAGGAAAAAACTTACACGTTGCAACCGAAATTAGCATTGGTCATGTTTTTCATACTAATATTAGGTAGGAGTACTTGGGTGAATTTTTTTGTCCGTTGATATCACTTCTTCGAAAGGCCGAACCATTTTCAACTTTCCAACCATCTTGCCAATTTTGGTTGGCCGTTTTACCTGTACCAAGTTTAGCACAAAGTTCAGCTACCAGCTAACGAACTCTAGTTGCGGGGCCGCCCCCCCAAATGAAATTTAAAAAAAAGTAAAACATTGCAACTTTAAAACATTAGTCACT
>JAHWFP010024874.1:170119-202786 GCA_023313725.1 Lithobius niger
CCTGTACCAAGTTTAGCACAAAGTTCAGCTACCAGCTAACGAACTCTGGTTGCGCCCCCCCCCCCCCAAATAAAATTTAAAAAAAAGTAAAACATTGCAACTTTAAAACATTAGTCACTAGTGTGTAGCCATCTAGTGTGCGAGTAAGATCATTGATAAGAACTGCGTGAATTTGACGTGTTTTTTCCCTTAAGGTGATGGTCGATGGTTGCGCAGTTCCCTTTGTGCGTGACGATCCTTGAAACTCAGTTCTTCTGGTGTTCGTTTATTAGTCGTTGGATTTTAGATGCAGTACTTTAGCCTCAGCCAGCGCAAGTGGACGCAAGAAGTATATAGGCGTTTTTGTAGATTGCCGTTCTCTATGTCCCTTCCAGCCGGTTTTTTTTTCTCCACTTGATAAGTGACCGTTGAAATTTAACTGGAAATTTGGTTAAGCTCGGGCAATCTAACATTTCGGCTCAAATCAACAAACAAACTCCCGTTATAGCATTCGGGGACTGAGCGTAAGTCACCGCTCGGCCATCGACGATTGTTTCATATTTCCTCGAGCCTTTGTACTTACTTGTCTTCCTTCTCCGTTGCCATGACCGCAAGTAATTGTCGGTCGAATGGAGCCCTGGTCACTGCTGTGTCTTTGTAACGGGTTCAGGGAGTCATCTTTATGCCAGTGGAGGAGTGATCATGGCGATAAAGGCGCTATGTCAGTTAGCTGGCGACGAATTGAGGTAGCCAGTTCGAATCCGGGTCATGCCACTCCGACGAAACGTAAGTGCATAAAGGTGGCTTGTTGTACTACGTTATTTCTAGTGCATTATTTTAGCTGTTTGGCTTGTTTTCGTCGTTCCTACATTGTTTACTTGTCTTCTTAGCTGCAGCTTCGTTTCTATTCATTTTTAAGGACAGAGAACGCCTGAAATTAATACTCGTATCTAGAAACACTAACAGTTATTCGTTGAAGGGACATCCGGCCTGCCTTATAACATTCCGCGTGCCAAATTACAGCTACGCGCAGGTCGTCATCCGAGCAATTACAACGCCAAGGTCGGCTGGGGTGGTATAGCTGCGTTCCTCGCATAGCTGCTGTCTCGGTTGGCTTTGGGAATAGTACACGAGACAGAGTCCAGTCAACGATTGTGTCGTCACAAACCGGAGTGATTCTGGTATTTTAAAATCACAATTTATAATTTTCTAGGCTAGTGTCTTATAATTTTGCTTCGGGGGTCTATTGGAATAATTAATTTTAACTTTTACCGCATTAGTCTATTAGATTTTAGATCTCATGGTAATTATTAGAAAATTAGTAGATGTACACACAGAGATGAAACGTCATGATTATTGTACGCGCGCAATGCATCATATAGTTACGGGTCGTTCTTAAATATACTTAACAATATTCAACAGAAAATCTCCTAGACGCCACATTTTAAAACTCTTTTTTAGCAAGGGAAAGACTAACGGTAAGTAAATAGACCTTTGGGGCCGTACTTGATGTGGAGGATCGAGAAAAATGTCGCTGGGAGGTATATCCCTTTAAGGAAAACGAGGGCACGATTGGAAGGGAGGCATGAGGTGTGTTGGGGAGGGGGGGGGGGGTGGAGTTAGAGCTAATGCTGAAAAATGAAATTGAAATTTTTCTAATCTTATAGTAATACATTAAAATACTATGTCCGTGAACCTTTTACAGCGATTTCCGAAAACTCGTTAAAGCTCTTTTTCTAAAAACCCTGATTTCACAAGAATTATTGATTTAAAAAAAAAAAAGATAAATGGCCAAGCTCAAACCAAAAATCAATGCGTAAGTCATTATGAGCTCAACATCTCTCATCATTTAACGAGGACGGCACATTTTTTTTTGAGGGGTGGGGGGAGTTGGGTGCGGGGAAATCTATGATAGTTTGGGTGAAGCGGCGATTTTGTTTTTGTGGGTTGGTATCATATATGCTCAGATTAGTAACGATCGTTGTGTATTGCTGATTTGGTTATTCCGACCGCGTAAAAAAGTCATGCTTTACAAGTGGCCGATTCTCAGCCTTCCCGGAGCGTGCGGCATTCGAGTCGTCTGTATGCCGTAACCGTGGGAAAGACGCGGACGCAGATCTTCTCCTCGTGCCTCGCGACTCGAAGTACGGTGCTTGCAACATGACAGCGTTGATTTGTGACAACAAGAAAACAATTTTTACGGCAGTACAAGACGGCGGAATGATTTCTGAATGCCAGCAATCGATGGTTTGTTTTCGAATCGATAACCCCGAAGTGGACGCCATGTTGGATTTTGGATTCTCGCGGCGATCAGCTATTGGTTCTACCGTCGTGTGATCGCTGGCGGGAGCTGTTCTTCGTGCGACAAGAGCAAATTTTGGAAGTAGCGGGAAATGACGACAATGTTGTAGCAATGTCTTAAATTACTGTTGCACTTCGTTCTTTTTCCTTATTGTTATTTATACAGTTAATTTTGCTATGTTTTGCCCCATTCATGCAGTAGAAACTGAAAACCAATCGTAAATAAATAACGGTTGACTAGCAAATAGCGTTCGGCGAGCGAGAAGGTTTAGGTGCATAAATGCGACCTAATACTCTGTTTTTTATTTTTTTTATTTCACTGCTTGTCACAAGGCCACCTGAGAAAGAAGGTGCAGATTTCGCTTTCTGGCTTAACGTCGTGCGAATCTTATTTAGCAAAGCAGTGCTTACAGATATTAACATCTCAGCACGCGCGTGAAGGTAACGCCTGGGCGTGCCTCAGTCGGCCTTTGCTTGAGAGAAACAAAACGTTTTCACACTTCAGCGTTATTGAAGCGTTACTACTTGCAAACTGACATATAATATAATTATAATAAAGGTTTAAAACACCAAAATGATAAGTGTTTTGGGAAACTGGAGGGCAGAAATGCCACTTATCCTGGTCCAACTTTAAATTTGGAAGACAAATTTAAGAAAAAAAAATTGTTTATTTGCTCCGAATTTTCCTAACCTACCCATTACGGAAGGGGCGGGGGGCAGAAATCCGTATCTTAAGTTACCGCCTCAGGTACACCTCCTCGAGCCCATTTCGAAACGTGCAGGGAGCTGATACCACTGCCTCCGGTAGAGAGTTCCAAGGCTCGATTACCCTCATTGCGAAGAAGGATCTGCGAATCTGCAACCGGGCAGAGCGGTTTGGCCGCGAGTGCACGTGTTTGTTGACAAGTTAAAAAGCGGGATGTCAAGTAAAAAGAGTGACGTGTCAAGTGATACTTTCCACACATATTTAACAGGTTAAAAACCTCCACAGCGTAGTTTTTAACATAGGTTTTCCGCAAAAGTAAAAACGGTCACTCGTTCAACAACAACTGAACAGTGAAACATGCGGGAGAATTGTGCCGGCGACTCGTTCTTTATGTGGCGGTCCTTTATTTATTTTAATGTATTGGAATATCTGAAGCAAATTACTTACGTAGGTGAACTTCGAACATTAACGAGACTTTTTTAAAGGAGGAAGAAGTCTATTAAAGGAAGGGGCAAGGCGGCGGATTGGAACGAGAAACCCTCGATCATCGTCGGTGCAGAGTGACGTTTTACCTGGAAAACCTGGAAAATTCAGGGAATTTATCAAGTCTGGAAAATTCGGGCGAAAAAATCAGGGAATTTGAAAATATTTGCCCAAAATCAGGGAATTTGAAAAATATTTACCAAAAATCAGGGAATTTCAAAAATATTGGCCAAAAATCAGGGAATTTGAAAAATATTTACCAAAAATCAGGGAATTTGAAAAATATTTGCCAAAAATCAGGGAATTTGAAAATATTTGCCACAAATCAGGGAATTTGAAAAATATTTACCAAAAATCAGGGAATTTGAAAAATATTTACCAAAAATCAGGGAATTGAAAAATATTTACCAAAAATCAGGGAATTTGAAAAATATTTACCAAAAATCAGGGAATTTGAACATTTTCCGGAAAATCTTTCACCTACAAAGAAAGTAGGTAATTCGGATTTAATTTTTTTTATTTGTAAAACCTTCACTTTATTTCAGTTAAAACTTTATTTCCTTATTGATTCATTTCCGATAAAGGGAAAACTCCTTAGGCCTAAGTAGTGTGGGACGTTACGTTTTAAGTGAGTTTTTAGTTTTGTTCAGATTGTGGCCGCCTTTTCCTACTCTATACCAATGCAAGTTAGAACAGTGCAATTTTTGATTTAGCAAAGCAATGCGATACAGTTATTGCGATTTGAGTGAAACGTGAAACGATTTTTGTTAGTCCTGTGCTGCACTACCTCCGACCCCCCCCCCCCAAAAAAAAAAAAATTCAGGGAAAATTGTTAGTATTGATCTGGAAAACCTGGAAAAATCAGGGAATTTCATCAGGAATTTTTGGACGCCACCCTAAGGTGGCCGAGATAATAGGGGATCCGCCTATTAGAGCGACTACACTTCAGGGTGTATTTACGCATCGACTCGCCTTCGCATTCTCGCAGCTAGAAACTAGAAATTATCTGAAACTCCAACATGGCGGCGGTGTTAGCTTTTCCGGCTCGTATCGAAACGAGTCAATAATGAGTTTCGAAGCGACTGGGAAAATTGTTTTGTGTCAGGAGGAATTCTTTATCACTTACTGTCACGAATTATCAGACTGCAAAAGCATTTGCTCGAACGATGTCGGATTCAGCTAATCCGGGTAGCGTAGTTACCATGGCAACGACACCTTTGCCATCGCGATTAAATTCTAGCTGCGAGAATGCAAAGGCAAGTCGTTGCGTAGTCGCTCCCTTACACTGGGGCGCGTTTATGCAATGAGTCGCACTTGCGTTCTCGCCGATAGAATTTTATCGTGATGGCAAAGGTGTCGTTGCCATGGTAACTACGCTTCCCGGATTAACTGAATCCGACATCGTTCGAGCAAATGCTTTTGCAGTCTGATAATTCGTGACAGTAAGTGATAAAGAATTCCTCCTGACACAAAACAATTTTCCCAGTCGCTTCGAAACTCATTATTGACTCGTTTCATTAACAACACTACCAGGATTAGCTAACTCCGACATCGTCTCCGTAAATGCTTGCAGTCTTATAATCCGTGACAATAAGATAAAGATTTCATGACGAAACAATTTTTCCAGTCGATTATGAACTTGCAAACGGTTTTCGTTGCGAGGCGACAGAGCTAAACCCCGCCATGTTGGAATTTCGGGTGATTCCTAGTGTCTAGTTGTCAGTATTCAAAGGAAAGTCTCCTTTGCGTAAAAGCTCCGTTAAGGCCTAACCAGACAGAAGATGATTTCGTGCAAAGCGACGCTTTACTACAAGGTCAAAAATTGCTCCTTTAATGTGGTTGGTGTTGCGTTTAAAGGACTGATTTTGACGTCTTTGGTACACCATCCTGCGTCGGCGGTGCAGCCACGAGCAACCAGTCTGGTTTGCTTTTTACACTTGAATGGCTGTGTATACGTGCGAACATTGTCGCGCTTTCGTAACAATGGTGATGGAGATGGTTCGGTGACTATCGCTTTACGTTGTTTAATGGCCTGATCCTACCACTGCGCAAACTGGTTAAAGAAAACGGTAAACTTTTGAACAGTTAAAGCAGTAATAAATAATAACTAGGTGTACCCGCGCAGATCATTTGCGCACGTCTGAGCGAAATACTATATTGGGCAGCATGACATGCAAACCCCTCCTATTCCCCTATTTCCCCCAAACTCCCCCATTGTGTGTCCTACATGCCCCCCTCCCCCTCGGGCACCCGCGGTATTTTGTACCTGTACTGCCCGTTTCTCCGTCTTGATACCCACGCATTTATTAAACTGAGCGGCATGACATGAGAACGCCCGCGACCGGTCCTACGTTCCGCCGCGCCGCCCCCCCCCGGGCAGGGCCCCGTTGCGTGATCTGTCCACCCCCCCCCTCCCCGGGGATCCCGCGGTATTTAGTCTTCTTATGAAAGTAAATCGCATATTTCTCCGTCTTTATACCAGCGCGATAAGCCCGCAACAATGATCGCGCAGGCAGGTAGTACGTGATTGTTACTAAACCAACTTTGAAACAATTCAATTCGGCTCTAATAGCCAGCATTATTGAAGCTTTTGATTTCCTGTTTGGAGGCACCAAACCAAATTGAAATTGAAATTCCTATTTGGAGGCACTGTTTGAAGCCCATTGGCTTTGCGTTTTGTGGCCTTCTTCATCATTCTTAACCCTTTATAGCCTGGCGTCCCTTTAAAAGGACGGCTACTGAACGACAAAAAACTAAGTCCCAACGCGCAGCGCGAGCTTTGTGAGGGGTCCCTGGAGACCCCGAGTAAAGCGAGCAGCTTCAGCCCAGTGGTCAGCATCCTCGTTTGCAAACCGAGTCAGTGCCGGATCGAATCCCGCGACCGACCCATCCAGTTTGGCATGGGCATTAAAGGGTTAAGCATTGTCACAGAAATAAGTTTTGTTTGGCTTCTACATTGTTAGCGTTTTATTCTCATCGTCGTCATTCTATTCTATTCATCGTCATTGTCCGTACTTATGCTTGTAAGACAAATAAGTATGCAAATTTAAATACAATAAACCTGGACATAAAACTATCACTGACTTATTCTTAAATAAAGAAATAGTCATATACAAAACGTGTCATCAAAGATAATGGAGCGTCATCAAACAGTGATCAGCTAGACGTGGACACCTCACGCACTACAAAGCAAGATAGTTAATTTAGGAGAATGCACGCAAATCATAGCGCCATTGTCGAAACAACGTTGAAAGTTACTCCTGTGTACGAAGGAGGCGTGTCAATTTAGTCCATCAATATGGCGGACTAAAATTCTTCAAGTAATTCGGGCGTCAAGTTATTCGGACCACACACTGGTTGCTTATCAAGGAACAAAGGGACTCAATTTCTGCATTAAACGTTGATTAGTACTATAAAATTCTGACGTCGACCGCCGCCTTCCCGTCCAAACTGTTCGCGCCCAGGGATTTGGAAATGTTCAGCAGAAAATTAAATGTTCCTAGACCATTTGGACACGCTCGAAGGCTACGTCTTCTCTCACTATATAAGCTACAATCTCTAGAAACCACTTCGCCGTTGGGCACACATATAACTGAATACCTAACGTCTAGAGTCAACATTTTTCCATTAGAGCTCGGGGTATTCGAGCACCGCCTTAACGTTATCAATATTTCATAAAGGGCAGAATGCCAAGGGGGATTAGTGCCGAAACACGGAGTTCAAACTTTAAGCGATGGAGGGCCGGGTTTCGTAAACGGCCGCCATCTTGGGCAGGCTGGTCGCCATGAAAATTGTATGACTGGAGCAGAGGAAATGCCAGACCCACGTACTGCCACAACTGATTTCCCCCAGACCACTAAAAAATACATCTCCCTTTCCGTTCGTGCGTCGTCCGTGTTGGAGGGAGAGAAACATTAAAAAGAAAGAGCGATCCAGTAATGGTGAAATGTTAGGCCTAGTGCTGCTCGTTCTTCTAACGGAAGTTGGTTCAGGTAGCGCCATCTTGTGGGAAATCGAATAAACCCGTTACGGCGCTTTGCTAGGTGGATGCGTAGGGTATTAGGATTAAACGGGACGGAAGGCCAATCGGTTCAGAAGGGTTAAATGAATACAGTTGAAAACCTATTTACGTCGCCTTTTGGACATATATGTCAGACTGCCTGAGCGGGGAATCGAACTCACCTTTGAAACCAAAGGCCGAGGTCCTATCGCTGAGCCATACTGACACGGCCTTCTCAGTTTGGCCCAGCGGTAGGACATCGGCTTTTGGCTTCAAAGGTCGTGAGTTCAATTCACAGCTCAGGCAGTCTGGCATACAAGTCCAAAAGGCAACGTAAACAGGTTTGCATCTATATTCATATACGGTATTAGGGGATAGTATAGGCTCCGTTCGTGAAAATCAAATTTCCATATTGGAAAAAAATTAAAATGTACAATTTACAATGGACAAAATTCAATTTGCATGGCATTAACCACTCACTTAATTTTTAGAGGAAAAATTAGCCAAAACAAGGTGTAAAGTAGCAAAAACTAAGGAATTTCAACACAAAAAAATTTTGATAAACACCGAATTGTTGGTATAGAATTAATATTTTTTGTAGAATTTTTGGCATTATTGTTCTTCGTGCCGCCTGGCGCTATAGCTTCGGCTGAAAGCGCGTCAAACCTCCATCTTCTCTCCACGCGTCACTCAATTCGGTAAGTAGCCCCCACTGATGGGTAAACGGGACGGGAATAGCGAATGTTTTTTTTTATTTTTACAATTTTTTTTCGAGTTTTCTGCACTCAGGAGCTTGTTAGCTGTCGAATATTTAGAGAAAATCAATCTGGCGCCAACACAGTGAGCAGCTGTTAGTTGTCCCAACACGTATCGGGTGAGCCGTTTTGAATGGTCGCAGCGGGAGACGCGACAACTCAATGCGGAAGCCGCCATCTTGTCAAAACTCTGTATGCCCCAGCCTTCCAACTCTGCGCCGTGATTGTTTTTTAGATACCTCGTTTAGTGATGGCTGCTTTTTCAACATTTCAAAAGCCGAGATCGTTAACCCAGTCCGATGAGAGCTGTTCCCGAACCCGATGGCATCGGTACAATATGAAGCGTCGCCAAGACACAAAGTATATGACAACGCTGACAAGCCAGCATCAAGTTCTGCCAAAGCTCTAAGTTTTCAGCCTTTTCAACCTCTTTTACGAGGTGGTGCAGCAGTGACGAGCTCTGGAAGAGTTCACCTTTAGAAGAAAAAAGGGCTGCCGATATTAAAAATGACCCCCCCCCCCCCCTTGCCAAGTTGGCATTCAGGATTGTAATTTACGTCCAGCGGGAAAGGGAGATGCTTGAAGTCGGCTGACTTAGATGGTGGTTTTGCTTCTGGTAAAGGGTTTATTTTATCTTTGGCTTGTCACCATGACGGCGGCGGCTGTTGGACTGAAGATAAGACACAACACGCAAACCATAGATGCGTATACTATCTGACATCTTTGGCACGACGTGGTAGGTGTATATACGCGAGGAAGAATGCCGCCATTGTTGCATGTGTCCTGATGCATAATATACATCAGTGGGTGACTTTTCGTGGCCTAATTGCGGTGACCCTAAGTGCAAAAGGAAATTAAATAACAAAATACAAATTATTAAGAACCAACACGCGGTTGCGAAGCAATCCGGTATTCCAAGGTGCCGACAGTATTCAGGCTTTTGTTCTCGCCAAGGAGCCGAACCGGAACCGAACCGCAAAAATATATATACATAAAAAATAAACAAAATGGCCGCACCCAAACCGTAAACCGATACCCAGTCGCGAACCAGAACCGAAAACAAACCGAAAAAAACAGCGGTTCATTTTGTGGTGCAACGAGTATGTACCACTAGATAATAGGTAATAGCAACTTGGCAGGTTTGACACGTTCTCAGCTGAAGTCCAATAGCGTCTGAAACCGAGAAGGTCAATTTTCCTATGTCACACGCCACAATCACACGTCACACGCTCTATCACACGCCACAATCGACATGTGCAGGAGTCATCACAGAGCCCTTCGTCTCCCGACAATGGTTAGATTAGGATAGAATCAGGGACCTGTGCCATAGTTGTGCGAACTATAACGCCACCGTGGCCCAAAATATTAACGCTGTAGCTAAAATGTCAAAATTTAGGTAATAGTTATTGGTTAGAAAATTGTTGGTTAGAAAATTGTTGTTAGAAAATAGTTATTGGTTAGTTATTGTGTTTTGTGAAAATATCTCGATATGAATGAAGGTCATTCCATTTTAGTTTATGGAGGGTGGAGTGGTTGGTTGACGGACGAGTCCTTTGCGTCAAGTTTGTGGAGGGAGGGGGGAGTGGGTGGGAAAGAAACGAACGCGTCGTTTCGCCATATTTTACGCTAGCAGGCTCGCTCGTGTTTTCGACGCTTTTCGGAGTGAAAAAAAATTTGATAAGACGCCGCAGGGATAGAATGACATTCTGGGAAGGTACATAATTTTGTGCGTTTGTAGTTTAAGAATTGTTAAAAAAAATACGGTACTATATCGGTATGAATGAAAGTCATTGCATTTTAGTTTGTGGGTGGAGGATATAGGGTAAGTTACGCGGTGTGAATAAGCTTAGTTATGGGCCAGACATGTGAGAGTTAGCAGGGTGAGGATTTCATTCCTTTTAAGTAATTCCTTTTGTACGTTTTTAATGCGTTACGTTTTTTTGCACGCTGTATTTGGTTGTCGGTGTGTGCGTTCCCGGTCGTGTGATCCGGAAGTGTCAAAAGTGTGGGTTATCTGCAAAAGCGTGGGTTATCGGCAAAAGTGTGGGGCAACTTGATAAGCCACACTTTTTATGATGACGCACACTTCCGATCACGGTTAAAAATAATGACTGAAAACCGATTTTTGAACCGGCTTTAAGCCATTTAAATGGTTTTTGAATAGATTCTATTTGTTCAGGAAGCCGGAACCAATTTTGTTTGCGGTTCTGCTTCCCGGTTTTAGCGTATGACGGGAAGAGCGCCTAACGCGGTGAGTTTTCGCGCTAAGAAAATGCATCCGCTGTTTTGAGGAATTTTATTGTCGTTTGTCATTTTGTTGCCATCATACCGAGTTATGCTTCGGAACTTCATGCGATCGTAGCTCAATCAATAAATCCTTCGGTTTCTTTATAGAACCAAGAGGGTTACGACTTGCTAGTTGCGGTTTGATTTTACACGACGCGCGATGGCTTCGTACCGTGAGTCGCGTATCACGTGACAGAGCTAGACCAATGAGACGGGCGTAATGCCGATGTTCTCCTTCGTCAATGGCTAACTCCTTACTACGTCACGGCACAGGTCGGATTTTTGTGTTCAGTGTACTAGCTACGATTTAAAAAAAAACTGTTAACGAGAAAATCGCGCAGGGGTCGTCGCAGGCTTTAGGGAGAAAAAAAAGGCACTACGGAATTTTAACATGAAAAATGAGGAGCAATTTTTGGTGAAAAGTAGCTAAGGAATTTCAACATGAAAAATTCTGAAAAGCGAAATTTTTTGTAGAAAGTGGCTAAAACAAAAGGATTTTACATGAGAAATTAGGAAAAATAAGGATTTCTAGTAGAAAGTAGTTTTGGCTTTGGTATTAGTATTAGTTCTGGATTTTTTGGTAGAAACTAAAGAATTTAACCATGAAAAGTTTGGAAAAATAAGGAATATTTGTTAGAAAGTAGCTAGAAACTAAGGGATTTTAACATGAAAAAGAAATGTTTGGTAGAAAGTAGCTAAGGAATTAGCTAAGAATCAGTATCCAAGCAACTACAGAATTTACTAACTCGATATTGAAAATACGAACTAATTCGTAAGAGCAGGTCCGTGACGAGGGAATAACAAGCATTTCGATATCCCATAATTGTTCCACTGTCATCGTATGAGTAAAAAGACAAAAAAAAAAAAAAAAACATCAACAGTCATAAGGTAAGAAGAGCATTGATTGAACTGTTGAAAAACTGAGTTGCCTTTTCGAAATGTTGCAGTTTTGGCACAATTTTTCCAAAAATTGGAACCAAAGATGAAAGCACGTTACAAGGGGCGCTTTCGATAACTACCAATTCACACTCAATCGAACTCAATCATCTGGAAGCAGTTTGGTACCGTTAACACACAGAATGCCCATGAGCAAACTCCGCTCTGCCTCCAAACTGGATTAGTTTGGTTGAGTTTGGCTTGGGGTTTTCGAAGGCCCTGATGGTCATCACGTGGCAGGGTACAAGAGTTTGTAAAAGAATACTTAAACCAACCTCGACTGAAGGGGGGGGGGGGGTCAAATGTAGGATGGGTAAAGTGGAAAAAGGCGATTGACCTATTAAAGAGAAAGTCAGATGGTGGAAACGAGGGGCAATAACTAGAATAACTTAACGTAAAGAACACGAAAAAAGAATAAAAATCGTTCACTTTCAGAGCAAAAAGTTGAGGGCAAAGCTAACAGTCAAGAATTGATTATGTCGAGGGTCATTGTTGTGTATTGTTGTAATTCAAAACGTGACAGCCGAAGCAAAAGAGGAGTCGACAAATGATAAAGAGTCCAGCAACGTCACTCTTGTATATAATAAAATACAATTAGCTGACCTAACAGGTCAGCAAGACAGGACAGGGTGGGGAGACCCACCACTTACACCCAGCCTCCCGTTAAATAAAAACATTAAAAGAAAATAAAAAGCAAGGCACAAAAAGCAATATGTAAATCAAGAACCTAAGGAAAATTACTTTTAAGAATCGAGTTTAGAAAGTCGGGCAGTAGATGTCACCAGCGATCAGGCGCACGGATGACAGTGGTTAGGTAGGGATAGAGGTAAGGAGGGGAAAGGTTATAGGAAGGAGAGTTGAGAGGGGAGGGAGGGGAGGAAAAGGGAAGAGGCAGTATTTAATTCAACTGACCACCCAAATTCAACAGGTTTTTTGGGGGGCATGGAATGCCAGTCAGTTAATATGTGAAGAACACTAAGTACGCTCCTTGAGCGGAGCGGACCAATTACATGTATCAAAGGGGGGGGGGGGGGGAGGGGGGGGGGAGGAGGAGAAGGGTGGGGAAGGGAAGAATGGAGAGAGGGGATGTGAGAAAAGGAGGAGGGTAGAGGGGAGGGAGAGGATGGGAGGAAAGGAGGAGTTTTACAGGGACAAAATTACTCGTCACAGAAAACGGGTAAAATAACACTCAAACCAAGCACCAGACTATCATCGCGAAACAAAACACTGGGCGAAACCAAACTCGGACGTGATAGTAAACCGTAGAAATACGCATGTTGGGGGTGGGGGGAGGGGGAGAACGAAAAATGTTCAGAGGCAGGGGATAAAGATCACCAAAAATCACTTAAAAAAACTGAGTTTGTTTCTAAAATGGACGGGATGAAAGGCGGGGGGTGGGGAGGGGAGCTAGGGTTTACTGATCCTGTTTTTTAATGTATTTTTGTCAATAAGGATTTGTGATAAAAAAATAAATAAAATTCGGAAAGTAATCCAAGTTTGCACGTTGTGTTCAACGGAAGTCTGTACGTTAAAACCCGAAAAATGGTTGCATAAAACTTGCGTTCAACCTCACGTTCTTAATTTTACTTGTTTTATCATGCATCGTTATTGGCGTTCCCTCCATATCTCCTAAGACACACGCTAGTGTGTCGCGTCAAGTTAGGCAACAAACATCACAACAAACATCACATTAATTCAATTGTCGAGGTTGTAAACCATTGTAGCGCGACGCCATTGCGTCAGTGTCTTATATCTTGAAGCATAGTTGGGCACATTTCAGGTACTTGGGGAAAAATAATAATGCGGTACAAAAGCTTAAATTTTTTTGAAATCGAGAGCAATGACCCACCTGACAAAAATTAACTCGTGTTTGAATGCCAGCTATTCTGCTTTCAATGCAAAGTCTGCCCCTCAATAACGTTGAAAATGTGTTACTATAGCTAGCTAGCTAGTAAGCTCATCCCCATATTAATTCCCATAGGGTGATTATTCATCGATTCCCAGATAACGGGAAGGCTTCCAGCTACGAAATTGGACGAATGGGTGCACTACAATACGAACTGCGTACCTTTTATGGTTTGGAGCCTGGACGCGCAACAGGGATGGCGTGGGAGGGCGCGTAAGTACGAAAATATTGTTATAACCATTGTTAGTATTGTCGGCATCGTCTCTCATTGGACGGCCAAATTTCCGACAATGAGAACGTGTATACTGACGTGCGTGCTTAGACACACACTAGTGTATCACGATAAATCTACGTTGCAAAGAAATTGTATTCACGTCCAATTCACCAAGTGTAAAAACAAAGCGAAATAAACAAAGCCAAAAACTGGTGAAGAGGCTACCAAGTTGAGAGTGGTTCGGCCCTTCAAAGGATTGATATCAACACACCAAAACTAACTAAATACAACAAATTACAACAAAATTAAAACCAAACCAAAAGCCAATAAAGAGGCGACTAAGTTGAGAATGGTTCGGCCTATAGGCAAAAGGTATTAGCAAATTGTTAAAAACCAATTTCTTGTTGACGTGGCACTTTATTACTCATCTGCACGGTAGTAGAGTTGAGTCAATACACAATTAAAAAAAAAAGGAGTGATATCATATCAAAAACCAGAACTGGTAAAAGGGGCCGCCAAGTTCCGAATGGTTCGGCCCTTCAAAGGAGTGATATCAACACACCAAAACATTCGCCAACTTAATCGCATCGAATAATAACTTGGACGTTAAATGAAAACTTGAACATTGCTACCGAAAGTAGCAATGTTCTAGTTTTCATTTAACCTTCGAATTATTAAGCGGTGCGATTAACTTGGAGAATGTTTTGGTGTGTTGATATCACTCCTTTGAAGGACCGAACCATTCGGAACTTGGCGGCCCCTTTTACCAGTTTTGGTTTTTGATATGATAAACAATAACAACAAACAACGAGTTGTTTCGGTTTGCGATATTCGCGTTCCATTTGTGGCTCCATTACAGACAATGATGGGGGAGGGGGGAGGAGGGGGGGAGATAGGCGCAGTCATGAACTATGGACTGGGGACTAGAAAAGTGTGAATCCGGTCCTGATTATGCCGTTCTCCATAATCCCACCCCCTGCATAAAAAAAAAATAAAAAAAATCTTCATGGTTTTCGAAGAATTTCGTATGGCAATATAATTTATTACGCTTTCCTCCTTTCTTCCAATATCATCTTTCGCTTTCACGCTCCCCTCTCCCCCCCCCCCCACATCTGCTGCTGTGATAATAACTTTTTGAAAAGTTGTTGGGATGGGGAGAATACTAAAAAATGTATGTTACGGGCGGCAGGCTCCTAATGGCATTGGGATGTCTAGGTAAGGGCCCTCCTCATCTACTAAAAAATATATTCCCAAATTGTACATTCTTCATTACGTTCGATCTGCAGTCCTGCTGGGAGCGAGTTCTTTATTATTTTTAGATTTGACAGCCAGCACATTCTGCTCCCAGAATTGTGATGGCTTTCTCCTTTCTTAAAACTTTGCCCCTGGCATTTCTTTGATTTGTGAAGGCCTATTCGTATCATTGCTTTCTGTTGAATTGCGTGGCATATTACTTGCAGTTAGCTGTGTCTTAGTTATTCGCTTGAAAACAACTTCGAACTGGAAACGAAACGTCGTAAAATAGACTCCTTTTGTACTTGAAGGCTGCCAGTTACTATTTACTCAGAAACGTGCTTTTTAACTGGTATTTACATAAAGGAAATAGGAAAACAAACAAAACAGCGAAAATCATACACTAGAAATAACGAAGTACAGTAAGCCATATTTACGCACTTACGTTTCGTCGGAGTGGCATGACCCGGATTCGAACTGGCAACCCAATTCGTCCCCAGATCACTGACTTAGCGCAATTAGTGCGATTTGTTTATATTTATTCAATCCTTCGTTGGTATTTGTACATTCTTTGTTGTGTGAATGGATTGGAATTAGTTTATTTAGCCTGGCAAACAGTACAAAGCTCCGTATGTGCCCTCTTCCCACAAGTGCTGATGCTGGCGTATGGCGTGCTGGCTATACCATACAAAATGAAAAAATAATAAAAATAAAAAATACAAGCATTACATATGCCAACTTATGCAACTAATGTGTAACACGTCAAAATAAAAAGCCTTAAAAAAAGGCAACACAAACGTAAGAGGAACCACAATGAAACAAGATACACACTGTCACATAATGTGCATCGCAGTGCCAAAAAAAAAAAGAATAGTAATAATAAAAATAAATAAATAAATAAATAAATACATATGGTACAAAGAAAAACCACAATATATTTAAATTACTAAAATTGCTGAAAATATTCTTCAGTTTAAAATCTTTAATTAAATTAAATTAAACTTCACTCGTTCTTTTCCTTTCAAGGTTGGTTCCCAGCGTAGAGCTCACAAATTTAAGACTCGTAAGAAATGCGCTGTTTCACCTTCTCAGTGCTTTAAACCATGCGCAATGGCTGTTTGCCGTGACGTCACCATAAGTTAGCCAATGACGAACGAGAACAACGGCTGTTTGGCCGTCTGATTGGACTAGCCCAGTCACGTGATATGCACGTCACAGCAAACAGCCATGGCGTGTGGTATAGGCGTAACGCATGAAGCATTAGTAAAACCTTCCTAGAGAGGAGGCTGTCTTTCTAGACCATTCCGAATTATGATCGTCTACTGATAATTTACTTGCGATCAGATTTTCTGAAACCAAATGCTGTAAAAATGGAAAGAATTTATGCTGATCACCGAATAAAAATTGTAAGATTCCTTCCTAAAAAAATTACAACGTGTGATGGTAAAATCGTTAACCCAGCCTGTCAAATATCACAATTTGAATGCTGTTGTAATCTGATCAAATTACAACAGCATTCGGTAAATAGTTTTGTTTGGGTAATTAAGCTATTATCTACGGAAACACAAGCTGCAGGGTTGGACGAGTTTGAATTTACATTTGGGACTGATGGGGTGATATGGGAACAATTCTACTTAAATTGGCCGAAATTACCTGGAGGACAGTGGCGGGAATCTATATATAATACGCTTAGGTTGGGCAAGCAAATTCATCATTATGCACTATAATTAAGGAGGGCGAGCGACCGAAATGTCAAACAAACGGGTGTGGCCTGCAACAATCGTTAACAATCGAAATATTGCTTTAATAATGCTACCTCTTAGAGCCGACGTGAAGAGTTTAGTAACAATCACTGCATGCACGACCGTTGTTGGGTTCATTGCCTTGGTATCAGAACGGAGAAACGGGCAATTGAGAGTCCTCCATTGAAAATAGACATTTACTTCTATGACAAAACAAATCAGCATGGGTTAAAATGGAGGGAGAGCAGGGATGGGGATATTCAGACCACTCAATAGGGGAATCCGAGTCGGGAATGGGGGAGGCGGCGCGGGACGGGAAAGGCGGCGTGGGACGGGAAAGAGGTTGGGGTTGGGGGAGGGGGGGGCATGGGGGGAAATCAGGCCATACAACTGGGTAGGCCGCAGGGGAGTTCGAAGGAGTGGGCAGTCGGCACCCTTTTCATTCCATACTGCCCACTACAGTATTTCGCTCAGGTATGTAGGAACTGGCTAGACCGGCGTATGTTACGCCGGAGGTACAGCTAGTGAATTCTAATTCGGTTCATCCCCTAATTCTTGAGAGCACTGGGCGGAAGGTTTACACCAGTGTCAATTCGTGGTGCTCAGCCAGCTTTCCTTCCTCCTTTTCTGAGCTCAGCATCTGAATCTGCTGAGTGTATGTGGCATCCCCTCCCCAAGCCCGTGGACCTGGTGTTCTTCAGTAGTTACACTGTTTGATCCATCGTTCACATTGTGCGACATCTTCTGTGATGCTTCCTATAACAAAGACGATGTGACAGGGGAAGAATTGGCGTTGCAATCCCGGCGCTGAAGTATGGCCTGTCCAGGCGTTTACGTGTGGTGTGTGGTCAGGTCCAGTCTACATTGTGAACTAGCTGCGATCTCGGCAGCGCTAGATGTAGCTCTGGACAAGTGCCTCCTATCGTTCTCCAGTGTAACAATCTCGCTGTTAATCCTTGCTGCGCTTAGGCGTTCGGCAGCGATGTTCAGTGAAGGGGATCCGGTGGTGTATACCATTTGTTGGAAGCTGTGGATTGTTTCGCGGGCATCACAAGTGGCTTTGCGGTGGGTTAAGAGGCACAGTGGGTGTATGGGCAATAAACAAGCCGACGGACTGGCAATAGGGATGCAATCAGCGGCAATGTGCCGGAGCTGTCCCAAACTCAGCCTGTTCGATCAGAGCGCACGGTCCTCCGAAACTGGAAATTGGCTGCTTGGAAGAACGAGGAATGGAAGACTGCTGCCACGGGCAGGAATCTGTTTCATGCGCATCCTAAGTGTAGCTATGGCTCAGCAATGGATTTTCTTCCGTCCGAGCCGTTGGCGAGAGTGCTCACTCGTCTTCGGACGGGGGCACACGGTCTTGTCGTCGCATCGGTTCAGACATGGGTGGACTAACTCAGCCATTTGCCGGACGTGTGGTGTTGAAGAAACTGTAGAACACCATCTGCTGCTATGCAAGAGATTAGACGTGCAGCGTAGAAGATTAGCACGATGGCTCTCTGTGTCACCGACCATTCACACCTTACTGTTAGTGGCAGGCAAACATTCTGCAGCCAAGCTCGCAGCAGTCAGTAGTAGCTACAGTGTGGCAACAGGAGTCTGTTTGTAATTGCTAGTCTCCAAGGTGGGGATATTGCGGGTAATTAGTGGAGTGACGTATTGTAGTACAGGTGTGACTTACAAAGGTAGGCATGCGTACTCTTGCAAAGTGAGGCGTAGTGTGACAGTGCGTCTTATTCCCCTGCTGTGTGAGGCGTGATGGGGTTGTGCAGTGACGGACAATGTGGTTGTGTCTCTTCTGCTGTCTGTTGTGTCTGTTATAGTTTTCACTGTTTTCTTTGTGTTCTCTCTTTTGGGTTTTGTATAAGGTTTAAGGAGGGTGCATGACTCAGGGCCTTGGCCCCAATAATGGCATTTCCATTTCTATACAATGTGATCTCTGCAAACAAGCGATATTACTTTTGAAGTGACAATGGTTAGTTAAAATATGACGTCTCATAGACTTTGGACTTGGTTGATCTCGCAAGTGACGTCATCAGTGGAACTTCGTTGGGGTGCTGTCGGTTCAACGTTTGAAGTCCGAAACAAATCTCACAGTCCGAAACAAATCTCAGTCCGAAACAAATCTCACAGATCACAATGAAAGCCAAATGGTTAGCCCGACTGTTTCCTGTGTCATACGTCCCTTTTCAATTCGGTCATCAGTCCAACCCTATGAATTTGGGAGAAGATCCCCAGAAATAGCTCTTCCTCATGATTCGTCTACATAATTGTAACACGGAAAAGCCCCTACGTATCTCCTAGCAAAATTGTCCGTCTTCGTCCCAATATAACACTGTTGCTAAAAGGGCTTTAATTCAACTGTTTCTCTATTAAAGGAAATCAGAGAAAAATCCGAACTTGAAGGCTGACATAGTGACATGAATGTAATCTGTAACAATAGCAGTTTTCGCAAATGTGCAGAACGCAAACGAAAAAGCAGCCGTTAGCATTGTTCTACCATCCGTCAACTTCAGAATGGCTGAACCGATTTTCATGAAATTTGGCACGTCGAAACGTTACGTCAATTAAATAAACGCAGATGCAAACCTAAGTTTACTGATCAAATCTAACTATCGTAAAAATAACGCGAACGTGTACACGCATGCTCACAAGGATGGATATCGCCTTAACGGTTTTATTATGTGGGGGAAGGGAAGAGACACTGCCTCCAAGCTAAACTGCCTGTCAGGAAACAATGTTTACCTACAGTCATATGAAGTATCCGAGCAGGAAGATGCTGTCTGTGTATCGAGCTTGTTTATCGTCTTTATTTACTTATTCCGACACTTCATTTTATTTACTGTGTGACTCGAAAACAGACCGCCGAACTTGGTTCATTTCATTCGAGTGGGTCGAGCACTCTAAATAAATGAAGTGCAACAACGTGCTCGCAAATAGGCCTAAAACCAATGACTGTTGATCATTCTTTTTTCTTCTTCTCGCTGATTTTTTTTTCTCTCGCTAAATCTTAATGAAATGTTCTTTGCTAAAAGCAGCTAAGCGACGGATCCGTTTCAATTATAAATGACGACGAGCATCCATTTCCGTTTTTATGACCTTTTCTTTCTTTCGTTTTGGTTTCGTTTTTTCTTTGTGTTTCGTCTTTGCCCCTTTCTTTTTGTGTAGCGCCGTCTTTTCCATCTTCCCGCGAGTATATGGCGCTCTGATAAGAGGATTAACCTGTCTTCGAGTTTCGCATTCGCTTTGGCTCTTTTAATTAATCCTCCACTTGCACGAGCGCTTTTATTTTATTTTTTATTTTACTTTTGCCCGAGCGTTGTTATGGTCTATTGTGTTTGACTTGTGAGATTGGCACAATCGGAAAATCCACGTGCAACGCGCAGCCAGCGAAGCCAAAAGGCGAAAGGGAAACCGATCGTAAAAAAAGAAAAAAGAAAAAAACGAAACAGAACTACAAAACCGCTACGGGAAAAGAGATGTGACGAATCCTAGAAACGGAGTAACGGAGAAACGGAAAAATAGAGATTTTTGTTTAAGATTCACTGGGAATCAACAGTACAGTTCTTTAATCCACAACATTTATGTGATTTTTATGCGTGTTCCATGGACGTGAAAAAGCTTATCGTGATTTTCACGGATTCAAAGATTCAATTTGATTCACAGATTTACCTTTTACAGTCACAAAAGCCAAATGGTTAGCCCGACTGTTTCCTGTGTCGTATGTCTCGTTTCTTAAAGTCCAAACCTATGAATTTGGTAGAAGATCCCCAAAAATATTTCTTACTGGGAGAAGATCCCCAAAAATATCTCTTCCCGGGAGAAGTTCCCCCAAAATATCTCTTCCTGGGAGAATATCCCCCAAAAATATCTCTTCTCCAGAGAAGATCCCCACAAATATCTCTTCTCGGGAGAAGATCCCCAAAAATATCTCTTCTCGGGAGAAGATCCCCACAAATATCTCTTATCGGCAGGAGACCTCCACAAATATCTCTTCTCGGGAGAATATTCCCACAAATATCTCTTCTCGGGAGAAGATCCCCACAAATATCTCTTCTCGGGAGAAGATCCCCACAAATATCTCTTCTCGTGAGAAGATCCCCACAAATATCTCTTCTCGGGAGAAGATCCCCACAAATATATCTTCTCGGGAGAAGATCACCCAAAATATCTCTTCCTCTTTCGTCTACATTGTAACACGTAAAAGACCCTACGTATTTCCTAGCAAAATTGTCCGTCTTCGTCCCAATATAACATAGTTGCTAAACGGACTTTAATTCGACCGTTTCTCTATATCGCAAATCATAAAAAATCCGAATTTGAAGACTGACATTGCGAGATGAATGCAATCTGCTAACAATAGTACTTTTCGCAAATGTGCAGAACGCAAAAAAGCAGCAGTTAGCATTGTTCTACCATCCGTCAACGCCAGAACGGCTGAACCGATTTTCATGAAATTTGGCACGTCGAAACATTACGTATATAAAATAAACACAGATGCAAATCTAAGTTTGCCGACCAAAGCTAACTTTCATAAAAACAATACAATAATTCGGGAGCCGTTCAGGATTTTAAACTTGTAAATTATTATAATGACATGTAAATTATTATCATCGTTTAGCGAGCGAATTTTAAAAATTGTGTGGTGGAAAGAAGCATTATGATTCTACGAGATTAATCACGTCCCTAAAAAAGTTGTAGAGTTGTAGAGGCGGTTGCTTCTTTTTTGGCTCTCATGTACGGCCCAGTTTTGCAACATGAGGTCACGTATATGCAAATGTTGCAAATTATTATAAATGCATTTCTTTTCATTTTTTTTAATACAGATTTACTACATTTACTCCAACCAACATAACTGGCTGAATATGCGAAAACAGTGAACAGACACGTCCTTTTAATGATCAACATTCGGCCTGATTGTAGGACTGTTTCTTTATATTCACACGAAAAAAAAAACAACCTTTCCCGCGGTCGTAAATAAGGTGGAATTGTAAGCTGGAACCAGCCGGCAGTGCATGCGTATAGTAAACACGCAGTTTTAGCATCGCAGTTGATGTGCAGAATTGGATCGGGTTACCGGGTCAACTGGCTCGCCGGGCCATTTGGGCCATACATTTTAACGGACAACCGGGTCACGGAGTCAGTTCCCTGGGTCATTCGGCTAATGTTTTTTTGCCGGACAACCACATAACCGAGTTAGCTTCGTCAATGGGCCATCGGGTCAAGCCTTCTGCCAGGCAACAAGGTAACCAGGTTTTTAGGCAGCAGCAGTCAGAGATTCTCCAAGATCCTTGCCAGACCTGTTGCTCCAGCAACAAACTGTTTTATTATTACTGTTATTGTTATATTAACTACGTAACTGTGTCACGCTTTCTGCTGGGCAACCAGGTCACAGGTCAACAGGGTCATTCGGGTCAGGTATACGGGCAGCCATTCGGGTCACTGAATCAACTGGGTGACTGAGTTACAGGTAAAGCTCTCTGCCGGGAATCCAGATCACTGGGTTAAGTACATTAATGAGTCATTCGGGTCGAGCTCTCGGCAAGGCAACAGGGTCATTCAAGCCAAGCTTTCTGCTGATCATTCAGGTCAAGCTTTCTGCATTCTGGGCTTCTGGATCAACTGGGTCACTAGGTCATTTGGGTCAAGCTTTCTGCTGGGCAACCTGGTCAGCAGGGTTGTTCAGGTCAAGCTTTCTAACAGGCAACTGCATGAAGCATTCAAGCTTTTCCACAATTTTAAAATGTGGAAGTTACAAGACATTTTGTTGAATTCCTACGATTGTATTATGCGTATCCCACATCGAATTCGACTCCCACGCTTTGTCGTTGGTACTACGTATTCATTCTGGCTGGTTCTTTCATGAATTGAGAACACTGGCAACCACAGGGGCGGCGCAGCAGAAGGTAAATTTTGCGACCTAGGAAGTTGGCATTTTTGTCCCCCTCCCCGGCATCCCTTCATTGTTTTGGGCACCCCCTCACCCTCCCCACTGGAATTTCACCGAAGTCCTGAGTACTAGGTATTAAAGACGCAATTTTAATCAATTTTTATACAATATGTGACCTCATAGCTAAACGAAAGATTCGTCATACAGGTTTGGATTATTACAAATTGTCTATTAGATGATTCAGCTAACGTCATTACCAATATAGCTGATATTTTCCAATGACAACTAAATATTTTAAAATTAAAAAAAAATTGCTCAGTATGCCGCTCCCCCCGCCCCTCCCACTCGGCTACCCCCGAGCAGGCGCCCAGGACACCGCCTTGGTCACCCGGCCCTTAATCCACTCCTGGACGGGATATAGGACACATAGGCACCAGACAATTAGGCACCGGACACATAGGCACCCGAATTTAGGCACGGGACAAATAGACACTCGGACATTTAGGCACCCGGACAAATAGGCACCCGGACATATCGACGCCGGACAAATAGTAAGTAAGTAAGTAAGTAAGTTTATTCATCCACCACAGGTAACAAAAAAATAAGTACAAAAGCAGACACTCATTCCACAAGAGCTAATGCTCGCGTGTGGTTTGAGAGCAGCACACAAAGAAAAACAATTGACCAAGCACTTTTGCAAACATAATCAAAGGTTATGCGCCAAAAGAACAACAACAAAACACATTGAAATAAAATATTTAAAAAATGCATCGATAAACATATATATATATATATATATATACGCAACAAGTTAATGAAAAGGGAGACAAAGGCAGAATACAAAGAGGAGTGAAAAATATAAATCAATCAATAAAACACGAGTAAAGCAAAAACAAACAATTTATAGTCAATATATAGTTAATGTAGTCAAAATATAGTCAACAATTGCAGACCCATAAAAAAAAATAATAATAAAATAAAAGACAGAAAAGCTGCAAAACATCAAGAATTGGAAGAAAGGTGAAAGCACTTTCAGCTCACAATGCTAAACATGCTTTCTAGACAATTTCTGTCCAGGTTAATCAACCACCCAAACAGATGTTTCTTAAACGTGGCTGATTATTAATTTCTTTGTGAAATTTGCTGCCAATGTATAACTTACATTTGTGTAGTAGTTCTTTAGAGACTTTTGGTTGCATAACGTAAAACAGTGATTCATTCCTAGTGTGATAATTCGTGATAAGGCGAGTGGAAAGGTGAGCTCTGTTTTTTCTAAAGTCTAACAAAGTTCTGAACACATAAAGATGGCGAATGGGCAGAATATTGAGCTGTTGATAAATTGGAAAAGAATGATCCCGTTGCTTTTTGAATGTCATCGCTCTGACAATTTTGTTTGAAGCTTGATGAATGGATCTACAGCATTCATGTAAGTTCCACCCCAACAGATGAGTGAATACTGCAAGATAGACTGACCCAAAGCGTAATAAACCATTTTGTGCATTTTGACTGATGCAAGTTTTTTAATATAATACATCTTACATAAAAGTGCACGCAACCTAGTAGTAATAGCACTAATCTGGCTCTTCCAGTTTAGATTGCTGTCTAAAGTAACCCCAAGGTATTTAAGTTCGTTTGTTTTACTGATCTGTGGGCAGTCACATCTCGACAGGTCTCGATTGCATTTATGCAATGTCAGATTGGTATTGTCAGGTTCGTTAGTTTTTGTAAGTGAGAACTGTAAAAAATAACTTTTAGTGACGTTCAGTGTTAAAAGATTTTCAGTAAACCAATCGCTGATTAATATTAAATCGTATTCAATACCAGCATTAGTATTGTTTACTTTGTTGTTACAAACGTTAAGTAGAGCCGTATCGTCAGCAAATGAAGTAATGTTCGAGGAAGTGTTCAAGTAATAAATGTCATAAATGTAAATTAGAAAAAGTAAAGAAAAGTATAGGCACCAAGTTTTTTTTATTTTATTTTTTAAATGGGATTGCCCTCAAATTCTGTATCGTTTGTTTCAAATCTGAGACCCTTAGTCGTATGGCCCGTTGGGGGAAGTTTTTGCATTTTTTTCGCGAAATTTTTGTGTGGTGAATTAATCCTCTAAATTAGACTGCCTCATTCGCACTGCCGCGTTCGCTTCGGCTAACACATAACATCAGAGGTGCTAGTGTAATAAAGTCGCCAATAATCTTTAGCAGTTTTGACCGCTACGAACATTTTATAGCAAACTTTTTTCTCCCCCACCCCCCCAATTCGAGGGCAATCCATCAGAATTTAAATTTTTTTTTAAATGTGGTGCCTATTGGTCCGGGTGCCTATATGTCCGGGTGCCTATTTGTCCGAGTGCCTATTTGTCCAGTGCCTAAATTGGGGTGCCTAAGTGTCTGGTGCCTATGGGTCCGCGTCCCCCTGGACGGCAGCAATAAAAGCTGTGTGCGTCGAATGAGCCCTGGAACTTCATTTCGTTTGGCCATGTTTAACAATTCTACGTCAGTGTCCTGATGCCGTGCCATTGACCATGCTGAGGAAGCAGTCTGTGGCGGGTGTAAACAAGACGACAAGTCGCTTTAAGCGGGGGCAGCGGCATTGTGAAGCGGAAATGACGTATATGAACGTTATTTTGAAGCCGAAAGGGGAAAAAAAGGAAAAAGACAAAAGAAAGAATGGGCTGGGGCAACACGATACTGTTAAGATTTACTAAAGGATCCCAACAAAAAGAAACTAGCTGAGTGTGGAAAACTGAAAATGGGACAGTTCTCCCGAGACATGTAAGCCTAACCCTCGAAGTTCTATGTTACTGCAACTTCTTCCTTCCTCCCGCTAGACCTATACACCTCGCGGAACGGCCCAAAATCCCAAGGGAGGGTCGGCCCAAATTGAAAAGAAAGACTCCCTTATAAGTCTGTCTACACGGCTTCTCGGGACTAATGCGAGGCTTTATAGCCATCCGTGCGTGAGCTCCTTTCGATTTTAAAGGACTGCCAGTGGAACCTATAAGTATACGTGATGCGTGTTTTAGAGGTTGGGAATTTCTTTGGTTGTGGAACTGGAGATTCAGAATAATTGGTTGGGGGATGACTGGGTCGTGCTTTGGGTTTGCGAGTTTCAGCTCCCGGTTTTAGTCTTCTGTACAGCCGAATCGGCTGGGAAGACTTTTGCAACGACTTTGTCCGTCCGTCCGTCGCTATTTCCCAACCTCAGAACAGTACCAGTCTACCATACAGAAGACAGACGGTGTTGGCCATTATATACAGCAACCAAAAACAAGGCAAATTAAAACGTCGTTGCTTCCTTATAGCCAATACGGTTTCTTGATGTAACTCAATGAAATAATACCATTTGATTGTCGCATTTAAACACTGCAGGAAAACATGCAACCATAAAAACAAAAGGATTACGTTAACGACACACACTAACTTCATTTAAAACGGTTTCGATACGGTGTTGCATGGATGAACAGGCCTACTCTCGACTAAATTCTACCAGTTAGCTGCTACTTACGAAATTAAAACAAAAGTACGAAATTTCTTCTGAAATAATGGACGTTACAGAGACCTTCTTCAGAAATAATAGACTACAGAGACCTTCTTCAGAAATAATAGACATTACAGAGATCTTCAGAATTACAGAAACATTTATCAGAAATAATGGACGTTACAAAAACCTTCAGAAATAATGGACATTACAGAGAGCTTCTTCAGAATTAATGGACGTTACAGAAACCTTCTTTAGAAATAATGGACGTTACAGAGATCTTCTTCAGAAATAACGGACGTTACAAAGACCTTCTTCAGAAATAATGGACATTACAGGTACCTTCTTCAGAATTAATAGACGTTACAGAAACCTTCTTCGGAAGTAATGGACGTTATAGAGATCTTCTTTAGAATTAACGGACATTACAGAGACCTTCAGAAATAATGGACTTTACAGAGACGTTCTTCAAAATTAATGGATGTTGCAGAAACCTTCTTCACAAATCAATTATATTTAAACGGTTGATAAACTTTTTTATCATTTCTTACTTTTAGCCGTTTTTGTACTCGTCCACATTGTTATCTGCCCCTGTAGGTAGTAGTAGCCTTGGTTAGCTACTAGCCAAATACCAATGTTATTCACTTCTTTTTTCAACAAGAAAAAATGTCTCCGTAATCGTGCATTTTTTGTTGTTGTCATGCGACAAAAAGCACCAATAAAACAAAGTTTGTCTCGTCTTTCGCTTCGTTATATTTCTTCAGATGGCTGAAAACAGCCAAACTCTCCAACTACAAAGACACCCAGGTGTTTGCTTGTCACCGTGCTCGTTACACGCATTATCTAGATGGACGAGGATGTTATGACTGATGCTTGGTGGACAACACACTAGCGTGTATCTGAATTTTGAACTTCTTTTAGATTTGGTACACGCCAAGCAACCAGAGGATTAAACCCCTCAGCCCCATCAAACTGATCAAATTTCGCAAACTCTGTCACCGACCGAAAACACCCAGCTCTCCAGCAATCCGTTTGAAATTTTAGACTTGGAGCATCACACCAACGCCGCTGCCACAACATATACCTCTTGCTTCTTAGTAACAGTAATAGGCTTAATGTGAACGGATCCCGACTGTAATCCTATTAGTATAGGGTTTCGCTATATGTAATCTTATTAGGGCCACAATATCATTCCAAACGACAACTAAACCAAGCTCGTAGTCGACGAGACCCCCAGCGTTTCTTGTTGTTTTACGAAGCTTCATCAGGTCCATGGAATGGGGGAGTGCGCTCTGGTGTCGGTTATATATTTTTTTTTTGTGCACAACTTTTACGTCATGTTATTTAATTAGGCTGTCAACGTAAGTGTTTTATTTTAGCGAAAGACAACGTATAGCATGAGGTTATTAGCGAACGGGTTTTATGGTCAGTTATACTGCGTACGCGGCCCACAATGATGGGTTTGGTGAATTGCGCAGGGCCATGGCGAAATTTGGTGCAGAGCCCTATTATGGAGCGTTGTGATGGCAAGAAAATAGGAATTGAGAATGATGTCGTCATCAAATTTAATTAATAAGTAGTTATGATGCGTGACTGCTGTTTCCAATTTCGTCCCTTCACCAACTTGGACGCAAAATAAGGACAAAGCCAAAAAAAAAAAAACATTTGACTTGTTTTTTTTAAAACGCTATCACCGTTGCTGACCAGAAAATGTTGGATAGAGATGAACGAATAAACTAATTGAAATTTATGGCATAAGTTATTTTTAATAGGATTTGGTTTTCGGTTCACGTCGGCTCAGTCAGCAAAGGAAGCTTTTAGGCTGGTTCGAGTTTAGGCGGTTGTCGAATTTTTATCTAAATAATAAGATCGTAGGGATCAACATAACTCTAAAAAAAAAAAAAGGGGTTTAACGAGCGTTAACCACTCCTGGTCATCTGCCAACATAACTCTTTTTAAGTACTCGAACAATAGCATTAATAATGACCTTAAACAATCGCTGTAACAATCACTTTAAACATGCGGTGCATGAAGATTATCCGCTTTAACAATCGCTTTAAATTTGAGGTGCACGAGATTTGCACCTTGCTACCTTACAAAGTGGTCGGCGTAAACAAAACCTCGGTAAATTAAAACAAAACACTAACGAGGCATTGTTGGCGATTTATTTTCCGTTAAAATAAATCCAAATCCAAATTCAAATTCTGTCTCGCCCAGACAAAACCAAAATCAAAACTGGTAAGAGAAGCCGCCAAGTTTACAAAAAGGGTCGGCCTTTCAAAGTAGTGATATCATTCAACCAGGGAAAGGCCAACAAGGTTAATCCTATTAGCCAAGTTAATCGCACCTACTAATAGTTCGAAGGATAAATGAAAACAGAAGATTGCTACTAGCGGTAGCAATCTTCAAGTTTTCATTTAACGTCCAAAGTATTATTCCGTGCGATTAACTTGGCTAATAGGATTAACCTTGGCGGTCTTTCCCTGGTTGAATGATATCACTACTTTGAAAGGCCGACCCTTCTTGGAAACTTGACAGCTGCTCTTATACCAGTTTTGGTTTTGGGTGGATATCACAACTTTCATAGGCCTGTGAATACAAAGAATTCCACTGTCTAATAGTGACCTCTACCTTTTTTGTCTGGAGTGTCTATAAATTGTCTAATTCATAATTCTTACGTTTGCTATTGCCCAATTAGCCGTTGCACCAGCCAAATGGACATGGTTTGGCGTATTGTATGCCCATGTTTCGCATGCTTAAGTCTATTTAATCCGATTTTTGAGCGCACTGGTTAACAAACGCTGATTTTCGTTCGCTTCGCTCACTCCATCAGCGCATCCCCCTTCACTTGGCTCTCCCGAGATAAACGTTAATCATTATGAACACATACTACAAACTCACGGAAGGGTAAATGTTCATACAGTTCTAATATTCTGGTGGCAGACGAAGATTACTAAAACTAATCAACTCGTCAGCTGTTTGAAATTACTCGTCACTTACACTAAACTGCAAGAACAGTAAGTCTACATAAAATAAAATGTCCGCTTCACGTTATTGAGGACACTTTTTCTCCATAAAGAACACGTTCCCACCTGTGTTGACGATGTGCATTTTGTTTCCTAATCTTCTTTCCAGAAAAATTGTCCCGTTTATCGTGGTGGGGCAGATAATTCAGTTTGGATTCGTGTACCGTAAAAAAAAAAGACCAAACCTTTGCAATAAAAGATAAAGATATTCTGTCTCTTAATGAACCACCGATTTGCAAAAACAGTGCATTCTGACAATATAGGTACTGAAACGATAAGCGTGCAACACTTAAGCATGTTATAATCTACTGTTGAATGACAATACAAACAATGGTTACAACAATAATTTTGCACTTACGAGCCACTTCATGGCCACGTGCTTCTAGCTGCAACCCCCATTTTAGAAAAAGGCACTTCCTCATATGACGCTTTACCTGTCTGCCGAAATTTAGATCTGGCAACTTTCCCTAATGAGCTGTAGACGTGTCGTTATACCCTATGAGAATTAACATGGGAGCCTGCAGACTAGTTACTAGTCACTAGTTACTAGTTACGAGTAACACAAATCAACGTTATTGAGGACACTTTTTCTCCGTGAAGGACACGTTCCCACATTTTCGTGTTGACGTTTTCTTTGTTACTGGACCGAAGACACCTGATTCAAACGATTTGCAAAGATTTCTACCGCATGGGGAATTTACACCAGTTTGCTGAAATCACGTATAAGTTGGTTTCAGTTAAAAGACACGGTCTGCTAGTGAGCCGCCATCTGACAACAATAACACTCTAACAATTACGCTCAGACAATTAAGCTCCAACAACAATAAAACGTCTACTTGGCGGCGACACACTAGCGTGTGTCTAGATGACAAAGAAACTTTAAAGATAAATCTGACCATACGAAAATCAGCATTTTTTTTAGCCAATGTATGTAAAAATTTGATCGAACAAACATGGATCACCACCATTACGTAAAACGGCTTTCATCAACAGCAAGGAAGTAACATTATACGCCTGCGAAAAATTGTTTCATGTGACGATGATGGAGCGCGGAAATTTTTAAAATGGAGCATCTTGTCGATTTGAGCTACAGGATGCGCTGATTGAGTGAGCGACGCAAACGAAAATCAGCGTTCGTTAGCCAGTCTGCTCAAAAATCCAAAAAATTGATAGAAGAAACTTAATTTTGTGAAACATGGACATACACATGAGCGACGAAACCATACCAATGTTACAAACGGTGCATCCAACAACAGCCGGGCTTTCCCTATTTTTAAAATAAGTGCTGATAACGATTTAAAAGATCGAAATAATGGCGGTATCCATCGATACGTGACAGCATCGACTACTGCGAAAGCATTTATCAAAAATGTTTTCATTGGTCAAGAGCGAAAACGATCGAATGCTACTACGAACCGTTTTAGTTCTAACCACCTGGCTCGTGAATCAGAGTTCTATACTTAAGTGTTACTGATCCTGTTTGATATTTTATTCATATTTCATATATTAGCCGGAATGTGTGTTTATTAAGCTCAAACTGAAAGAAGCACACTCTTTCACTTTTTTAAAAATTGAATTGATCTTTTAATTTACCACAAATCCTCTGTTTGTAGCCCGGGCCGCTGGTTGAAAATCAAGCCTTTTTGACCCAACTACAATTAGAGACCGGTTACAACTGGAAATTTCGATATTAGTACATGCAGAATATGTCTGTGACATGTGACGGATATGCTCTTTTATATATTTTTTTTTTCAAATTCAAGCCATTTTGATCCTGTTATAACTAGAGACCTGGCTCCACCTAGAGACCGGCTATTACTAATTGGTGAGTGAGAAAGCACCTGGCTACAAATAGAGACTGGCTACAACTAGAGACCGGCTATTACTAATTCGTGATTGTGAAAGCACCAGGCTACAAATAGAGAATGGCTACAATTGAGGACCCGGCCACAATAGAGGATTTACGGTAACTCTATTCAGTTTAGCTTGTGTAAAACTTAAATTAAATTTTCAACAATGTACGAAATTCGCAATGTAGCCATGTTAGGAGTGATGTTCAACTATAAGTTCTTGTTCCTCTTAAAGGTTTTGCGTGTTAAATATTCGGTTCGGAAACCGAAGACGTCCAACATCTTGGAGCACTTTCACCTTCAGCTGCATTACGTATGAAAATATATTTACAATTTTAATGAAAAAGATTTGTAATAAAACCTATCACCTCCAAGCAAGAGAAGGAAAGCTTGAAAATTTTAAAACAGAATATAAATTAATTGTATATTCTGCTGCACGCGTACATTTGCTCGGCTATGCCATAATGGGATTCTGGCTTTATCAATTTTTCTCTTTGTTGTAACCGGTATTCTGGTTTGCCCATTCTCCCCTCGAAATGAATGCATCCGGCCAAACATGCAATCTCAATTCGATTTCATT
Organism: Lithobius niger; assembly: GCA_023313725.1. Classification (NCBI taxonomy): domain Eukaryota; kingdom Metazoa; phylum Arthropoda; class Chilopoda; order Lithobiomorpha; family Lithobiidae; genus Lithobius; species Lithobius niger. The sequence continues at coordinate 201,490 of JAHWFP010024874.1, forward strand.
CAAATCAATATCAATTAAAGGAAAGCGTAGGTTAAATTTAAAGGATTTAACGTATTCATCTATATCGTCCGATTTCATTTACTCTCCATTGCTCTTGTTTGGGTATGAGTTAGTTCCTTGCCTAGGCCTAACTTACATTCAAACGGCACTATATAGTTTGTTTACTATGTTAACAAATCCAGGCAGGGTTTTTTTTGGGCATGAAATGTCAGTCAGTTAGTATGTGAATAAGTTAACCGCCTCGAGCAAACGAGCAAAGCGAGACAAGGCCAATGGACCGAATTTAGCGAGCGATGTGGCACGTTATTATTATTATTATTATTATTATTATTATTATTATTATTATTGTTGTTGATTATAAGCAAAGAAAAAACTGAGTAATTAAATGCCAAAAATGAATATACAACAACTAAAACACAAGTCGACAAGTTTTTAAAGATGACAATGAAAAAAGAAAGGAGTTTGTCACAATGACTGGAAAAAATTAGAAATTAGAAATTTTTATTGTGCAATATAAAATAGTGATTCATTCCTAGTCTGATAATGCGGGACACGGTGAACTGTTTTCTTCTTCTAAAATTTAGCAAAATTCTGAAAACATGCAGGTGGCGTATTGGTACGATACCGAGCTATTGATAAAGAATGCTCCCGTTGGTTTTTAAGTGTCATTGCTCAACTTTGTTTTGAACGTTGATGATCGAATCTACAGCAACGTAGATCTATCAGCTTGTACTGAAGCTACTAATGTAAAGAAAGTGAAAGGTCTGCTAATTTCTATAACATTTAACAGCGTACAAGCGCAAAACACAAGAACACGGTTTGAAAAACGAAGTTTATAATGAAAACAATAATAACTTTATTGTCCCACTCTACACGAAATGCGAAAGTGTTTGTGTGTGCACGATTTATATGTTTCAGTTCATTAATAAAAGCAAAACTCAGCAGTATTAAAAACATGTCAGTTTTCATAATATGTAACATTTAAAAATAATAAAAAGCCGTATATACTTTATAACATTAAAAAAAAATCCTACAAATGTACAGGCATTGTTTGAGTATACAATAGAATGTTAATAATAATAATAGTAATAATAATAGTTTTTTTAATTAAATTAAATTCATGAAATGATTCGAAGTTATCAAAGAAACCGTATTTGAGTTTACAAATTGTAACATTTAAACATTTTTTGCACGTATTATTTCCACGACCAGAGTTATCTGTACACTTATTTGTTACGTTATACACAATTATAATAATAATAATAATAATAATAATAATAATAATAATAATAATAAT
>JAHWFP010024893.1:0-14220 GCA_023313725.1 Lithobius niger
TAATAATAATAATAATAATAATAATAATAATAATAATAATAATGTTAATAATAATAATAATAATAATAATAATAATATTTTAATTGCAAACTGAAACTCACATAGAAGCTAAATTACTCTTGCTTGATGCACTCTACTGACTGTGTAGTAATGCCCGTAGTGTAACTGCAAAGCTCCTAGATTTTAGATTCCAACTGGGTTATTTGTCGGTATGATATTTTGCTGGTTACTGAATCGTGGCTGTCGGATGTTTAACCAGTTACGTTGGTTGCAGGTGGTTTTCCCAGTAATATTGTGCACATGGATTTGGGTTCATTGCGTGGAGGCCTCTTTGAGCCCTTAGGTCTAGCATCGACTTTATTGTTGGAAACTTCATAACCGAAGCAGAGTTTTTGTATGTCGGCTCAGTATCGTATTCGCATACTGCTGGGCTATATTCCAAAGAAATAAAACTATGCCGTTTTTCAAAAATTAGTACAGAAATCCGATCTTGCACTAGCACTTCTAGGTTAAATATTCTGGTTGGTGATTTTATCATGTCATTCATCGACTGAGCTAAGGTTGCCCCTAGACACGAAAATGGCAGGGTTTTCCCTAGGTGTGTTTCCAAATCGGGCTTTTCCAGTCTGGTTACTGAACCTACCAGACTGGACAATATTTTCGATCTCACCTGTTCCCATGACGACAGATTGTAATTCAATAAAAATTAATTTGTAGCTGTGTGGACGTCAAATAAGGTATGACCCTGGTGGCATTGAAGAAACCACAAGATTATATGACATAACACAATTTTAAGTTTCGACAGACCTATTGCTGACTTGGTCACCTAAACAAGACATAAAACTGTACACTAATGAATAATGAGATCATCCTGGACAACAAGTTGTTAACAGAGTCTTACTTACAGTAAAAAAGGATGAAACACAATTTAAAACCCAATGATATGCAAACAAAGATAGCAGATCGTGCATCCGTTTGTTTGCTACGCAGTGCTAATTGTGTTTCATCCTTTTACTGTTAAGTAAGGCTCTGTTAACTACTTGTTGTCCAGCATGATCTCATTATTCATTAGTGTACCGTTTTATGTCTTGTGTAGGTAACCAAGACAGCAACATTGTCTGCCGAGAATAAAAATTGTGTTATGTTATATGATCTTGTGGTTTCTTTAGCGCCACCAGGGGCATACCTTATTTAACGACCGATTTGTTTTGGATATCACCGTGAATGATTGCCACTGTGCCAGCAACCACAACGTCGTCTCTTTTAAATTAAATGTTCCACATCAAGCACAGCATGGCACGCCTTGTCCTCTAATTTCCCATATTGTTTAGCTCACGCCTCTGAGCCACTGAGGACAGAGGGGCCACTGAGGGGTCGGGTATCAGTGATACCGAGATAACGTTTAACCGCTTTTACATTTTATTGAAATTGTGTACAAGTTTCAGTTCGAAACATACCTACGCTAACCAAGTGAGGGGCTCAAGTAGGTCTTAAACTCGTTGCCTTAAATTGCCAGGAAAAAGACTCCGTGTATGTTGTAGGCCTTCTGCCAAACACGTTAACCTGCTGCACACTCTAAGTACCTTATTTGTCAAAAGGTGTTTTATTAACCCAATAGAGACTACAAAATAAACACTGTAATCTATGATGGAAATTAACTTCACTTTTTAGATTTATTAAAATCAAGTTTGGTGGAGGACGAACTATTCTACCTCTGAAACGTAATGGAGGGTTTATTGCCAATATTCTTGATAAGGCAAATGGATTTAGTCGTGAGTTTTTAAAAAGGTCATAGCTAATTCTCCCAACACTCCTGAGTGGTGTGCCTAATTGCTTGATGTTCCCTCTTGTAAAACTAAATGGTGACGATGTATTTTAAGTCTTTATCACTAATCAAACTTAGGGATGGCTTCTCTGCATTCTTTTTTAAGATGTTTAATTATCTAATTTGCATACCGTTATCCTGGATTCTTAATATTTTAATTAAATCCGGCCGTCTCTCCACGTAATGACTAAATGTCAATATTATCCCTGTTTTTAAGAAAGGTGGTGCTTCTCAACTTGAAATTATAAACCTATTCCCCTGATCTGTGTATCCTGTATGCTGCTTGAGGGTTCAATTTGGAAAAGCAGGTTTTGCCTTACATAAGGAATGTAATCTGGTGTCTGGTTTTTGCCAATCTTTCCACCTTGCATCCATATTAGCAATGGACTAGGTCTGCTGACGCAGGCATCCTTGCAGATATTGTCTTTGAAGATTTTGCAAAAGCATTTGAATAAGTTTCACACATTAAACTTTTGGCTTCCACCAGTATTCGTTTGGGAGAAGGTTCATGCTGCGAATGAATCAGAACACCTAACTATGGGTGTTTGGGACTAAAGTATCTATTCCTGCATTTGCAGCCGCACGCATCCATAGTTGGGTTCTATTCTTGACTGGATATGATTTTGACCCCCAACACATACTTTGTAAACAGCTGCTGATTTCCTGTCATGCATGCCAATGCTGTACAGGAAAGTGAGCCCCCCCCCCCCCCCGGAAAGTGAGCCCCTGGTTGGCACGTCATGAATTTGGAAATGATTTAGTCGCTACCAATCTTAACTGACCAACTAGATTAACTCATGTTAAAAGACGGACTGCTGCAACGGTCAATCGTTACACTAACGAAGGTATGCCAGATAAGGATGAAAGTGACGAATTGAAGCCATTTTTTCATCTACGGCACAAATTATCATCAGATGGTGATGCTATCTTTTGGGGGGACCGCTTGGTAATACCCGAAAAACTACTCCACAATTCATAGTGGAGCTTCATCTAGATCATTGTAGCACTGTAAGAGTTCACGACAAAACAGGCTACTAAAGCCTACCTCGTATAGGAGTATCTTACATATTCAGTTGATGATTTAGTGTACTGTTTAGGTGCCCATACCTATGCTGGCCAACGTTTGGTTCCAGTTGAAGTCGTTGTGAACAGAATTTGCATATCACGTTATTCTCAAAAGCTGTGTTCTTTGGAGAAGTCGAACAATCAGTTACGACACAAGACTTGTTAGAAGATCTGGGGAAAAACGATGCTGTTATACCTGGCAAATCATCTGACACAGAAGAGATGCTAGCTGTTTTATTAAAAGACACGTTTGAGACAGACCTGCCAGGATTGGGACTTGACTCCATATTGACTTTTTTGGACCGTTTTATGGGAAAATGTTCCTAGTTGTGCTCGATGCACAGTTGCACACTCAAAATTCCCGTTTGTTTACATATGGAAAACAACTGCTGGCGGTTCTGTAATTAAGATACTACGTGACCTAATCTTAATTCATTATTACTGTAAAACTTTGATGAGTGACAACGGCTTTAAACTAGTGATCACTGAATTAGAGAATTTTCTTAAGGAATGTGGAATACGTCACTTCACGTCCATTCCTTATGTCCCAGTCCAGAACGAACTATTAAAAAAGCCAATATCACGCAGGGATTATCAGTAGTAATAGCCCTAGAGCTTTTGTGGATAATACGGCTACTGTTTTCGCACGAAGCCTGTAACCTGACATTAAAACTAACGAATGCTAATTATTTTGCAATTATATCCCGAGCACGTAGCGCGAGGGGTATAATTTCAAATTAATTAGCATGAGTTAGTTTTAGTCTGGTTACAGGCTGAGTGCGAAAACATTTTTAGCCGTATTATCCACAAAAGCTAGAGGGCTGTTTTACTGGAGTATATCCCAATTCAAAATAAATAATACCAAAAGGACTAAACATTCTTTGTGTTCATTAATATTTATAATGTAATGCTACGTTTTATTTGCTTACCAGTTTCTCAGTTCATAAAATTATTTGTCTCCAACGAGAAGTTATAGGCGATGGTGCTGTCGGCGACTTTCTCCCATTAAACACGGCGCATCAACCACACATTGCTGAAATCCGTCGAGAGATGGCGCTGTGTGTGTTCCTGTACTAATTTTTAATCGTTTGCTAATAATTACCATGGGATCGAAAAACTAAAAGACTTATACGGTAAAAATTAAAATTATTTATGCCAATAGATTGCCAAAGTAAAATTATAAGATACTAGCCTAAAAAATTATACAGTGATGTTAAAATACGACAATCGTAACGAATATGTCGAGTTTTCTAGCTGGTATATATGCGATTCAAAAGCCACAGTCATTAACTAGCAGTTGGCGTCTGTTTTAAGCTTAGCTCGGTAAGTTGCGCATGCGTACAACGAAAAGGTACTGTGGTATAATCACCCCGATTATACCCCGGTGTATAATCGGGTGATTATACCACATTAGGTCGATTATACCCCGCTCCTCTACCTTCCGCCATGATAGCAAGCGGGATATACTCTGTACAATTAGCCTTCAGTAATTTTTTCACACACGCCCGAATTATTCCAACTGCACTACCAATATGGCACAGTCAAAAACGTTTCTGAAACATATAATACAAGCATTTTTATTAATACTATTTCCAACTGCTGCTGACAAGACAAGTTCACGACAAGACAGGCTACTTAAAGCCCACTATGCATAGGAGTGTCTTACATATTCAGTTGATGATTTAGTGTACTGTTTAGATACCCATGCCCACGCTGGGCAACTTTTGGTTCCAGTTGAAGTCGTTGTGAGGCTAATGGAATTTGAATATCACGTTATTCTCAAAAGAGGTGTTATTTGGAGAAGTCAAACAATGAGTTACGACACAAGAATTGTTTGAAGATTTCGGGAAAAACGATGCTGTAACATCTGGCAACGTCATCAGGCATAAACATACTATGTTTAGGACACGAGGGGGACTAATCTGTCGAGGGTAGCACGGCTGTGAGCAGGCCTCCATCTCGTTGTAAGTCAAGTATTTTGCCAGAAATGCCGATATTAACACTAAGAAAATATCCTAAAGAAAAAATGTTGTCGGACTGCCGATCAACGATTTCGGAAGATTTTCCTCCATTCTTAACTCCAACACGTATTACCTTGCCGTGTGGTTTCCCTTGGAAGGCGAGCATAGGTCTGCGTTTGCCATGCACCAGCGCACCAATTTTTCATGCCACAAGCGTCGTTTTCACCTGAGCCTTCCAAGCCTTACAGAGTAGGGGGTCCTTTGTTAGAAATCTTCCAGGGTTTCCAGGAAGCTGGTCAAACTGTATTTACAATCTATTTTAGGGGAGTTATGCGATTTTTTCTGGTCGGGCTGCCACGATTTTTTTTTCATTTTGTTGTATTCACAGAGAGAAAAAAATGTCGACTCGTTTGTAGTTTTCACTAATCTGGTTTGTTGTTTTTGTGTTTACTAATATGGTTTGAGTAAGTTACAATAATAATTTTTGTGTGGAGTATTATGGACTTTGGAAGTAGCCTGGATAAATGAATAGGAGTTTAAATTAAGTGCTAATTCGAAGTACACAAGTAAGCACTCTAAAGCATACGTTTAAAGATATAGGGAAGGTATTGTATTTATGTCCTGTAAATAATTCACACCTACGATCATTCTCACTATACAGTATACTTACGTTTCCTGCACTCAAGATTCTTGCAATGTTTATATTTATTCAATTTAAAGTTGTATATTTTGTATTTATTGTGACCCTTTCCAGTATTCTAGTTCTATGAGGGGTGAATGTATGTTCTGTCACTACAGGTGCACCTTGCATAGTGCAAGTGCACCTTGCTTGTAACAATTGCTTAGCAACATAGTAATTATGCTCCACTCCCATGGTGCAATGCACTCATTTATTATACTGTACAGGATGGTCATAAAGTCTTTACCTGATTACAAAAATGCAAACAAAAATATAAAACCACAAACTATGTTAGGTACAAACCTATGGTTTTCTGCAAAACGAAGCTCATGCGAAGCAAGTTAGTTAGTAAATTTCAACATGTACTCCGTTTGTGGCCATGAGCACATCAAGGTGATATTAAATTTCCTTCCATGTACTGGCAAACATAACTTCAGTTAGTGTCTCTACAGCATCTGTTATGCTGTTTTTAGTGTTTTAATGTTAGCAACGGGTGTTTTGCTCACTATGATTGCGGCATGTCAGCAGCAGACAACATGGCGTTTTAAATTTAGTCTGCCACTATGGCGCACATTTATAGCATTGGATGCAGAAAGAGTTAAAAAAAAGCACCCAGAAACGAAATATGGGAGAAAAGGAAAGCCTGTAAAAATAAATATGACGCAGTAGGCCTACTTAAAAAAAAAGTTAAACGTGAAAAAGGCCAGTAAAAATACTTCACACCAAAAGGCATAAAGCCAAATTTATCAAAATGAACATTGTACCCTGATTTTTAAAGTCATAAATGTAAGATCATAAAAGTCAATTTGAAGTGTATTTTCATTCGATCCACCTACGAGATGTCCAAAGCTTGTTTCCTAGTTATAAACATTGTCTACATTAGGCGATGCAATATGATCAACGTGTTAGGCCTACACATCTCGAATTAAAAAGAAGAAACCCGAAATCCATTTTGTAAGGACCTGTCATTTTCAGTAATTAGGGCAAACCCTGAAACTACGAAACGAGGGAAAAGTATAATTTTTGAAGCTAAATCTCTGGAAGTAAATGAGACAGCTTTCATTAGGAAGCATTTATTGTTAGAGTTGGAAATGTTTTGGGCAACTGATGAGCTATGCAACTTCACAAACTTTTTGCTAGCGTGTGTCTGTCTAAATAACAGCAAAACTATTTCCGCATGTGATAAGAACTATTAAATACTGTTGTACTGTGTGAGTCTAGGTTACAGGAATGAAGATAATTGCTAAAAATTGCCAGTACTGAAAGAGATATAAAAAATGAGTGACTACAGCTTCCAGCAATGAAGGTGAAACTAAAAGTTAAAGCATTGGTCCTATCTTACATCTCGAAAATAAAACTTGGCATCATGTGGCAACACAACAACAAAAGCCCGTAGCAGTACTACTGACTGACATACTGTTAGGTAGTGATATAAAATATTTTTACTAAGTTGGTTATTATACTGTTGCGTCAGTTGTAGGTAGTGGACGAATAGAATATTACATTAGCTTAATAACCATTGTCTATTTTGGTAGCTGGTAATGTTCACCAGTTTCTTTTGTTCAAACTTTAGTATGTGCTAGTGTATGCCTACTGCTTTATTATTATTGTTTTTTTTTTGTCTCATCCGAAAGTTATACTGTTCTTTAAAACGGTTGACATAACAAACAGCATTAAAGTAGACATGCGGGGAGTTTTCAAACACACAAACTGTTCCATGCCTTTTCTCCCTGTCTACTGCTATACAAACAATCAGCTCCTCTTGGTGAAATTGTTTGAATTCCAGAAATGAGAAATAACGATTTTTTTTTCCTTCAGGGCCGGCAATCTCTGTATATCTTGGAACCAGTACGATTCCGCACATTTAACAATGAAGAATTTCAACAGGTATTGCGTTGATCATTGAACAAACAGGATGTTCACAAAGTCCGTATACACTTTTAAGTAGTGAGAGCTGCTGCCATCAAACAGCTACTAAATAAACTATCATGCTATTCGATGGTGAAATCTGTTCGTGAAAAACTTAAGTAGTTTTTAGAAATAAATTTTTTAGTTTTTCACGAACAGATTTCACCATCGAATAGCATGATAGTTTATTTAGTAGCTGTTTGATGGCAGCAGCTCTCACGCAACAACATTCTGACGTGTTTACGCATCCTTTGAGGGCAATGCTTACCACGTCAACGCAACAGTAGCAGCCAGCCCTATAGATGGGGAAGTTCAAGGGAGAGGTTAAGAAGATTCGGCCGACAGTAAAATCTGTTTAAGTATGGGTTAAAAAATTCCACGAAACAAACAGTGTCAGAAAAGTACCAGCAAACATCATTATGGACTGATGGACTGTTAGAGGTGAATTCAGACTTAACGCTGCTTCCACAGCTAGGTCAGTAGCACAAAGCCATGGCCTGGGATGCCACTCCGCCACACATTGCAGCGATGTGACCAAACCGCAAATCTATATATTATCATATATCTGTACCTCATGCAAAAATTTTTTTAAAACTAGACAGGAGGAGTGAATCATCGCCCAATTGACACGCTATGTCTCGTAAAAGGTGGCAATGGTGACGAGCACCATCAAGATGATGACAATCAACAAGAACGTGACGGACCGTGTGTGTCCGGTGACACCAATCGCAATAAGCTCACTCAAAAGGAAGCAATGACGTGATCAACATTCAAATGGGCTAACACCACCTCTTCCCGGCGACTGTGTCAAAAACAATGACACATTCCTGGAGAGTGCCTTTAATAACCTACAACTTACTGCATCTTATTTGTTCCACAAGGCTTGCCAAGCATCGAGGAGCCTCACATGCAGAGCTGGACAGGCGTCCGAGTGAACAAGGCACAGATCCTATATCAAGGACACCATAAATAGACTCTTCCTGCATCAGCGCGCTCATTTATATCTACCCCATTATAGTCCGTGATACAGAAGAAAATCACATCTTTCTGCTGGCCAGGCAAGCGGGAAAGCAGTGCTTAGATTTACTGTCCCAAGGGAATTCGAGGGGTGTATGTTTCCAAGGACTCCCGGGCACTAAGGAATCACTAAAGATAACAAAATGCATTCTCCGAATGTCAAGGATCCATTTAACAGCCAGTCTGTGTGACAGAAGTTCAGCTGGTAGAGATGGTACTATTCCTTGGATTCCATATTCCCAAAATGAGAAACCACCGCATTTCTTTTTATGGGGGCTTGCAGAGACATAGTGTATCAACAAATGTTCAAGGAAATGAGTACCGCGTCAGCCGATCAACACAGCTATTACGTTAGTGACACCTGAAAAAAAAGTAGGATAAGCCATCGTTCCGTTAAGGCGTTTTAAGAACAACAAACAGTGCTCGTATTGACATTTGAAATTGAAATTGAAATTGAAAGATTCTCGGCAGGAAGCATAAAATGCTTTTGGCACCGAGTGAGCCACAAAGTTACCAGTTCTTGTAACAATAAGGGCTGATAAAATTTGGGAGCACTGTGTCAAGGCACTGCTTGAATTGCAGAACAGAGGTTGCACTGCAACGTGTGGTGGAAGCTTATTCCAATCACTTTGATCACTACTTCAGTAAACTTAAGATTTCATGTTTCCATTAGTAATATCCGTTCGTGAATACATTAAGTTATTTAAAAAAAAAATATTTTCTAAAGTGCGCAAACACTTTGTAAACACTATGTTCCTCACAATTTATGCAGTATGTCATTTTTTCCACTTTTTAATTTCTTATTGTTGCAGATTATTTCACTCGTTCACGTGTTAAATAATTTTCCTACTGAAATTACTAGTATCTGTGGACTGTTTACGATAAATAGGAAGATAGTTACAACGGTGAGCTTATTACACACTATTTTTAGATATGTTTAATCATAAGACAACAATCACACAGTTCAATAGTCACTAACACAAGTATACAGCTTAAGTTTATAGGTCAGCAGACTAATAAGCCTTCTTGTAGGGTTTTAGATACCACAATGCTGTCATTGGTAAAAGTGGAAATGAGCGGTAGTAATTTTTGGTGATGAAAATTGTAAACTATATGTTTGCCTAAAACTGAGAAAGTACGTAAAATTCAGTCAGAATGCAAGAATAGAATATAATAGAATAGAATAGAATAACCCGACGGTGCAAGCTAAAAGCCAAGAAGCACCCACCCGCCCCTCCCCCCCTCCCCAACCACCAAAAACACAGACCAACAAGGGGCCAGCCACCAAAAAAGCCTAAGCAAGAAAGTGGTCCAGCCGATTTTTAAAGGAATCAAGTGAAGGGGAAAGAACAACCGAGACGGGCAGAGCATTCCATGCCTCGGCCACACGTTCAGAAAAAAACCTGTGACGCACGTTGCCGGAGGATATACTTCCACAGAGTTTAAGGGGGTGCCCCCTGGTCATGGTATGAGAAAGACAGAAAAAGTCAGCAGCCTGAACGTCAATGAGGTGGTTTAAGATTTGGTACGTGAGGATAAGATCTCCACGGAGGAATCTGGTTTTGACAGGGGCCAGGTTCAGTTGGCGAAGACGTTCTTCGTCAGAAAAGTGTTTTAGGGGAAGGCACCATTTTGTGAGGCGGCGCTGACAAGTTTCCAGATGGGCGAAGAAGGAGGCATAACAGGGGCGGCCAATCTGAGAACAGAATTCGAGTGTAGGGTGAAGGAAGGTTTTGTACAGGAAAGTAAACAGCTTTGGTGGACAGCAGAGAAAGTTCTGAGAATATAGTGGGCTTTTTTAAAGACTTTGCCGATGATATAATTAGTATTACATGAAATTTAAGAGACGAATCAACCAAAATGCCCAAGTCCTTATGGGACGTATTAGTAGGGATAGTAGAGTTACCAAGGCAGTAGCTGTAGTGTGGGTTGTTATGCCCAAAATTCAGCACCACGCATTTATGAGGAATAAGGGCAAGACAGTTTTTGGTCGACCAGATGGCAACAGCGTCGACAATGGAGATCTTGAAGATCTTGATGGAGATAAGCGGGAGAGAGAATTTTCAGGTCGTCCACGTAGCTCCTGCTAAAGGAGTGGATGACAGAATGGAGGTCAGTCAGGAAGAGAATGAAAAGAAGGGGGCCCAAAACAGATCCCTGGGGGACCCCTGAGTTAACAGGGACCCAATCACTAGAGGAACCCCTGAGACTAACACGTTGTCGTCTCTGAGAAAGATAAGAGTTGATCTAGGTGATGTGTGATTTAGGAAAATTCAAATAAGTCAGTTTGTTAAGGAGGAGGGAGTGAGAAACAGAATCAAAGGCTTCAAAGGCAGAATCAAAGGCTGAAGTCGACGAATACAAGATCACATTGCATCCCTTTGTCCAGGAAGGTGGTAAGGTGGTTGAAAGTTTCAAGTAGGTTAGATTGACAAGAACGGCCTGGGAGAAAACCGTGTTGGAATTTAAAGTCGATATTGAGATGTTGACAAATGCTCATAACAGATTTATGGAAAAATCTTTCAAGGATTTTAGAAGTGACACAAAGTAGACTAATCGGCCATTAATTATTAACATCATGGAGGGACCCACCCTTATGAACAGGGGTGATATTAGCATCTTTCCAACGAGTAGGAAAAGTGCTGGAAGAAAAGGAACTTTGATAGATCAAAAAGAAAGGGGTAGCAAGAGATTTAGCACAGGATTTGAGAAAGAGAGGGGAAATGCCATCAGGGCCACAGGAAGAATCCTCCCTTAAAGCAAGGAAAGCATGCTCCACGTCCGAGCACAGGAAAGGAGCAGTAATGAAGCCAGCATCCATTGGAGGGCTGGGGAGATGTGGCAGATAAGAAGAGGCAAAATGCGAACCAAATTCTACCGCAATATCAAGGTCATCGAGCAAGATAGGACCGTCATTACTCTTCAGACAGGTAGTAGGAGCAGTCTTCCTATTGCGATTAACATAGGCAAAAAGTGACTTAGGGTCCGATTTAGCTTTGAGAACAATGGATTCCTCATAAACACGACGGGCAGAGCTAAGACCAGAAACGGCAGCACTCCGGACAGCTTTGAACAGGGCCATATTTGAGGGGGAGGGAAAGTCATGAAGACGATTATAGGCACGTTTTTTCTGCCTAATCAGGGACCTGATGTTGTGGTCCAGCCAAGGTGGGGCACTCTTGGTGGAAGGGATAAACACAGGATTGAAATTTTTAATAACATCAAGAATGAAATCTTCGACAATTTCAAGTTGGGAGTCCACGTCCCACCCCCTGAGCTCAGCAGGCCAGTCAATACAGGCAAAAATGTCATTGATTAACATGAAGTCAGCTTTTCTATAATTGGGACGAGGACCGCCAGGAAGATTAATGTGAAAGACAATTTTGAGATTATAACAAGGAACATCGTGGTCGCTAAGCCCAATGGGAGAAACAGTAAGGTCAGAATTGGTAATGACAAGATCAAGTATGCTAGAGTTTTGTCCTGTTCTATGTCTGGTAGGCTTCACAACATGTTGGAGGAGGCCGTGGTCTTGTAAAAAATCCAGGAATTCAAAAGCAGCACTATTTTCCGATTGAGAAGTAAGGAGCGTGGTCCAATTTATGGTAGGGAAATTGTAGTCACCAGTGAGGATCATTTGGCAGCCCTTGGACAGCATGATGAAATGGTTGAGAGACGAAAGGAGAGCAGGCCAGCTGACTTGAAAGGTGATTTTAGGGACTCGATAGCAGCAGCCTACATGCAGATGACAATCCTTAGAAAGATTCAACCGGCACTGAATAAATTCCCACTCTCCATGAGGGTCAGAAGAGGAACCAAGCAGAGTCGAGGGGGATGCAAGATTTAACATAAATGGCGGCACCTCCATGATGATTGGTATCCCTGTCGCAACGATACAGAATGTAACCTTGAAGCCCAAGGGTGCAGTTGTCCATTCTACTGGAAAGGTACGTCTCAGTGACGCAGATCACATCCGGATTTTCCGTGTTGACATGAAGTTTGAGTTCATCAAGCTTGCTGAGCAGCTTCTGAGCGTTAAAGTTTGAGAGCTTTGGAGAGTAAAAAGTTTTGTTGGAAGTCTTATGTGGCAAACAACCCTTTGGCGAAAAATTTTCACTTTTGAATTCAGAGCATATTAGGATCAGCCTCCAGATCATCTTGTGTTAAGTTGTTGAGAAGTTCTTCTGATCCAGAGAGGTGCAGAGAATTCCCATCCTCGTCGCCTTCTGTCAGATCACTCCAATCCCTTGTGACGCTAGTGTTTCCTTTTCTGTTAGCTTCAGTTCCATTTTTTTTCCGGGTGGTGATATTGTTTACCAAAGTCCCAGCTGGATGAATGAGAAGATTTGGCTTAAAAAATTGGTCTATAGTTTGTTGCCCAGTTGTTGGTTCCTTAAGGGAATGATGTATACCGGTGGAGGGTCCAGCCTGATTGGGAGTAGTGGGGCATTTGGTTTGTTTACGTCTACGTCCAGTGAAATGGGAAACTCGAGCACCAGGTGGCCAGACATCAGAACTAATGATAATATCGACAAAGTTACAATCAACAGTGACACAGAACGATTTATACGTTGGGTATGACGTACGCAGTGGATAACAACCCACCTTAAGCTCAAAGGTGGTTTTGATAAGGCTTTGGATGTGCTAAACTTTCGTACTGACGTGGAGCCCGCCAACAAAGATTTTAGTAATATGTTGCTGAGTATTATGGGGCAGAGCTTGGGTGTTGGCCGTAGTCGAGGATGAAACACTAACAGTTGGTCGTTGAGTAGCCCATGATGGCAGACAGGCCTGTCAGCATTCCCTAGTTTAGAAACTGGAGAGCCAGTTTCATTGGTTTCATGATTCTTTTCACGATTATTTTTTAGGCGACGATAATCCCGCCGGGAAAGTTGCGTCCTGAAATCATCAAGTTCGCCAATATTAGTTTCAGGAATGACGACAGGAGTCCAAGGGCAAGGGCGCAGCGGTGCTTATTTGTCTGGTGCTTTGGACGGAGGAGAGTTAAGGCCAGTTGAGGCAGCTGAGCTTGTGTGATCTTGAGAAGTGTTGCCGAAAATTGACCGCCGACTAACAGAGCAACTTTCGTGTATGGTTGAATCATCAGGATGTGGAAGTGTTAAGTTAGGATCCGATCTAAGGGCATTTAAAGTATTGATAAAAAAAATCGGTAGTATATACATGATTTTTAGGACAGCAGGAGATAGTCGGATCGACCAATTTAGCGGGGGTGTGGGTTTCCTGCTGCACCTTTGCTCCTTCGGCAAAATGGGTGATGTGTTCAGGTTGTACATCAGGAATCCTATAAATTCTTTCGTTGGAAGGGCCAAATCTAGCAAAACCCTGTTGAACCTCAACAGTAAGGTTCCCAACTTCAACAGCAAGTAAATCAAATTTGTGCAAAATGTCACCAATCACTCTGTTCCGTTCAATAAGAGTGTCGGCGACGGGGAAACAATGTTTACAAAACCATCTCAAACCCGACGCATTACCTGGTTTAAGAAGTAAGAGAGCATAGTCCGGCAGATCGGTACATACAGCATGGCAGGCTCCGTAACAGAGGTAACAAAAAAGAACACTACCCCCGGAGGAAATAGCAGAAAGAAATCTACGACAGGAGCTTAGCACTTACTTGCAATGACCTTTTCTGCTAGTATGTAAACATTCAACCAGCCCCGGCTTTAGAGTCATATTAGTATTAAAAAACGCTTAAGCGTATAAAATACGGATGTAAGCCTTAAAAAACTTAAAGCCCTAAAGGAAAA
>JAHWFP010024907.1:0-11609 GCA_023313725.1 Lithobius niger
TATTTTGTTTTAATAATATACCCATTCGGCATTTAGATTTGATTTTATGATTCATTGTGTGCTACATACAGTTGGTGCAATGCTCATTCAGGTAGTCAACTTTAATTTCAATTTTGGGTTTCCATTATTGATGAGAAGTTCAATTGCCATTTCACCACTTCACCGTGTTTCAACTTTTAATTGGTTCTGAATATTAACTGAGCCCACTCAACCTTTAGATGAACATACCTATAATATTCAGACCTGTTAATAGAAAGAGCACACTGAAATACAGGGTTAGCCGTTAAAAAACATTCCATGTGATTGTTTTACGTCGAGTGTTTTTCCAAGTTAAAAATATCAATGGGATATTTTTAAATCCATAAATCCAATCATGAGTACGATAAAATAGGTCGTATTTTCGAAATTTTTACAACTCTTTATTTTTTAGGATGAAAAGATAATTTTAAACACAAGAATAAACACCAAAAATAAATTTATTAATTGTAACTAACTTTTTCTGATTCATAATTGGATTTTAAATCCAGTAAATTTTACTGGATTAATTTACTTTAATTTTTTTAACTTAGGAAAAATATTTTGGGTTTCAAAAATGCAGCACGAAGAGCTTTTTAACATACCGTTGTATATTTGTGACATTCAAAATGCAATGAAATGTTTGCTTACCACACTTCAGTACATAAGATGAGGCTTGATAATGAACACGGGACTTACCTATAAGAAAAAAAAAAGGATCTGTTAAGTAAAATAAACAGAATCTAAAAATTCAAAGTTACGGTTTGCATTAATTTGTATTATTTTTAATACACTAATAAGCTAATACGTACTAATAAGCTAATCGTTCACTCCTGTGTCCTACATCAGTAATGGCTTTACTGATTCTAACAGATTAATAGCTTATTTCATGAAAATTCTGAACAAATTTCAAACGAATTCCATACAATGCCTCTGTAACCGGTACTTTTTTTGTGGGGGTGAGGGGGAGAGATTAGAAGGAATTGGCAGGAAATTTTTGTGATTTGGGGCTGAATTTCGTTCAGAACATTTTCGCGAATTGGTACATGTCATTCACTATCTCGGGGGGGGGGGGGGGGGTATAAAGGCTTAATGGCGCGTCAACAGCTAGATCATTAGCGCCAGGCTCAGTCACAGTGCAGTGGTCCAGGTAGCCACTGCGTCACACATTACATAGATGTTTAACAAACCCCAAATCTAGATCTTATCTCAGGCTTCCACATTTTACTTTTAAAGAAATTTTAAATTGTAAAAATAAGGTAGAACCACACGCACAAACGACATAAGACTTCCGAAATTTTGGCATCATTAAAAACACCACCGATTCTTTCATCAGACATTGAAATAACAAAATAAAACTACCTCACGTTCACCAGATCCACACAGGCAAAACATTATTCACATCACAGTTATTCCAATGTTGTCATGCAGTTATACCAATTTTATCAACCACGTGCTAATAAAATATATGGTTACTAAAATTATGATGCCAAAATACTATAAGTAAATACAGATGCAAACATATTTACGTTGCCTTTTGGACTTTTATGTCAGACTGCCTGAGCTGGAAATCGAACCCACGACCCAAGGCCAGGGTCCTACCGCTGAGCAGTCCCCGCTCAGGCAGTCGATTCCCCTCTCTGGCAGTCTGACAGGTAAGTCCAAAAGGCAATGTAAATAGGTTTGCATCTGTATTTATTTAACTCTTGTTGAGCGTTTGGTTTTCCATCTTTAATAGTAGAAGTATTTATATTGTTTGTGCGTGTTGCTGTCATCTTATTTACAACGTTTTGTCTCACTTTTCACTGCTAAAAATTGAATTGCTATTTTTAGATTTAACAGAAAAGTCTACTAATTTTATTTATAATCTGCCATGGCATCGCTAATACTGTAAAAAAAAAAAAAGAAAAATATAGTGTTTCGAGTTTATTTGATGCTACACATTGGAGTTTATACAATGCAATTTTATTCAGAAATACGTAAACTCTTGATGCATGGGATTTTCTTACATGAGGCCTTAAAATATTGAACCATACAATTCAATTCAAATGAAGATGACACCTCTTTAGGAAGAGGATATTAAAATATATTCAACAATGAAACTTCTTTAGAGAGTTTTCAAGTTGTTTGAAGTCCGCCTTTTGTAAAGAGCGAGTGGATGCGATGAGATTTTTCTTTTGTCGTCTTGATACACATTCGTTATAACGAATTTTTCGCATAAAAACGTTTTATTCCGCCATCATTTTTTTTTGTGTGTGTGCTTGAGTTAAGGCTGTGTAGAAGTAGCCAAGAATTCTTATTGACCTTCCTCTTTTCAGATGCTTTCTTTTGGAGCCAGTGAAATGAAATGGAAATTTTAGAATCGCGATTTTGGGTTTGGTGCAAAAGCTTGGTGAAAAAAAATTAAGATAAAAAAAAATATATATATATATAAAAGAGGGAACGTATAGAACCGGGATTAAGGCAAAATTTAATAGGCTTTATTGCGTCCCAAATTACATCGGTGAGGCGGCGTAGGAGTTCCGATTTCCCGTTGAAATTGACCCTCGTTAAAACGACTTAGAAAAACCATTTCGGGCTAGCGGAGGGGTTGGGAAACGTGTTGGATTTTCGCTGCTAGGTCGTCCATCATACTGGAGGGTATGTACGTAAATGAAGTTACTCTCCGTCACCCCCTTCCCCTTCAAAGACTTTATAAATTTAGCAACTTATAATAAAAACGCATCTTAAGAAACCTGTTTCTACGACTAATTGCCTGCATTAGATGTTTTTTCTCTTTTTTTTTATGTATATGAAACGTAATTTTTTTGTTGGAGGTTTTTTCCTGAACCGCAAAGATGTGTCAAATCTAGTTGAAAGTGGCGAAAAGTAATATAAAACGAATAAATTATAACAATTTCTTTTTTCATTTCACTATACCTACGGGGAAAAAACGTTAATATGTCAAATATCTGATATGCTGTCTTGAGTTTTTTGGGATATGCCTAAAGTCTATTTTCATAAAAAATTGTTTGAAGAGATATTTTTTACTAAGCAAGAAGAGAAGGTGAGTGATCGAGTCTTAGCAAAAAACTGTATCTTTAACTTTTTTAACAACCGATTTTCGGTACGAAATTAGTTTTGTTAAAATGAAATGGCGTCGTCTTCATTTTGAGTTGTGGTATTAAGGGTTTGTGAGATGTGACGTCACGCGGCTGAAATTACTTAACGTTTGCCACTAAAGTGGAGCCATGTAAGGGATATCGAGTGCATTATTGTTTAACTAGGGTGAAGTAATTGCCAGTTACAAAAGATTTCCCCCAAAATTCCAACATTCGGTACATTTGTTCAGTCTCAGACTATAAAATGTTCATTAGGCTGATCTTATGCCACAGATCTGGGCGAAATTTGTCATTTTAGTTCATATTTTACTGGGAATGGAGCCTTTTTATGGTTTTGCTGCCGCAGAAAAGCTAACAGCCAAGACTGCAATCATTTGTTACGTGATTTCTATGAACGTTGGGAGCATACCACCTCTTTAACAATTCGTCCTCCTTTAACATTGTTAAAGCAAGACAAGGAAAAGTTACTTCCCGTAGTGGCATTGCGTTGAATCATGACAACATGGACGCAGTCTGCATTACAGTCAAACATAACACTGCTCTTTCTTAAGAACAGAGCTTATTAAGTCAGAGCGACAAGAATATTGTTCATTACAACTGACGCACGGTTTACTGTTCATGGTAGTATATCAGTTGCAACCTATTGCGTGCATAAGAAAAGCATTAAAACGTGTGGCGACCTTTAAATTTTCGGGAACTGGTAGTGATGTACACTTTTAAAATGTGCCTTTAATTTTAAAAATGCGAATCAACAGGCAACCGGGCACAAACTCAGTATCAAAAATGGACCCCCCCCCCCACCAAAAAAAACAAAAAAACAGAAAAACTCCAAAAAACGTATGGTCAATTAAAAAAAAAACAGATTTAACCGATAACTAGGCGCTAGCAAAAATAAGATGCAACAAAAAAAATACAAAAGAATCGATACCCGAAAGAAACAAACCCCACAATGGTGAAGAACCCGCCAAGTTTCAGCGAGTGAAAGTAGTGATATCAGATTATCAATGGCTGGTACCGAGTTTTCTACATGGTCTACCAAGCTGACCGCATACACTAACCGAAACGTGTTCCAACAAGAAAAAATACTATTAAATAAGTGATATCAGTGAAAAAAACTCACAAGCGTGAAAGAACCTGCCAAGTTTCAGCAAATCATAGTACCGATATCAGAATAAATATGGCTGCCACCAAGTTACTATATGGTGTATCAAGCTTAACCGAAAGGTTTTCCTGTTAGAAAGCAGTAATCTCACCCCTTCGAACGGACAACCGCCAAGCTATAACTTCATAACTATAACTTCATACGTTAAATGAAAAGCTTGTCCAAAGACCATTGCTACGGATTGTAGCTATAGTCAGGTTTTTCATTTAACCTTTAGCCTATATTACTACTTTCTAAGGGGAAAACATTTCGGTTAGGCTTGGTACACCATGTATGAACTTGGTAGCAGCCATTTTTATTCTGATATCACTACTTTGGTTGGCCGAAATTTGGCAGGTCTTTTCACCCTTGTGTGTTTTATGTCTGACAGACAATAACAATAAACGTGGGAAACGCTTAACTTAATGATAAAATCCATGACTTTTAACAAATCCCTCCGCAATATACGTGTCTTCTTTCTATCCACCCCCTCCCCTCCCGATTCCAGTGAAAACGTGACATACGGCAGTAATTTATGGCAATAACGTACGGCAATAAAGCACGGCAATATCGTACGGCATGGTAACGTGCACGGTTACAAAACCACATTCCAAATTTGTAAGAGCATTCGTCCAGAATGCTTGTTAAAACATAAGGAAATCCTATCTATACACGAACTTTTTAAGACACATTTTTGCGTGATGCTTTTTAATAGTAAATACTTCAACATTTCTCCATTCAATTTTGCAACCTTTTTTCGGCAGTGTTCTACAAAAGGAACGCTGAAGAATAGGTTTAGCATAGAAGTATAACCGATTGATTTTGGGGGGGGGGGCCCGCCCGCGCGTTGGCTTTCTCATTCAACAATTTGTAACACAGTCTAAAAGACATTTTAAAATCATTACACCGTAAAATTTACAGGGTGACAGCACGCCAACCCCCACTAAATGCAATCACTGTGCTGAAGAACCCGAGCGTTTACGGTGCCTTTAGTTTATGCTTTGATATTATTGCCTTAATAAGTGCAGAAGATAAAATTGTGCCGTATGTTTAAATAAATGACTGACCCGTTCTAATGCTCAGAGACTGTCAGCTCTTTCGTAAATGCAGAAAGTTCTTGCCGCCTGTGGCCTCCTAAGGTGACGAGGACAAGGCCAGGGTAGATATTAAAGGTACACCCGACCTGCCTTATAACATTCCGCCTGCCTTATAACGGCCACGCACAGATCGCCAACTCCGCGCATGTTACTATTGCCCAGTTCAACTGAGATGATAGCTGCGTTCTTCGCAGCAGAAAACGTAGCTACTGTCTCAGTTCGGATTGCGCCTAATTGATGAACTAGCATGAACGCATTAATTGTGTCGTCACAAACCGGAATGATGTTTATATTTTAAAATCATACTTTATAATTTTTTAGCTTTATATCTCAAAATTTTTCTTCGGCGATCCATTGGGATAAATATTTTTAATTTTTTTCCGCATTAGTCTTTTAGATTTTTGATCTCTTAAATATTAGCAAATGATTAAAAATAAGTACATACACACACACACACACACACACACACACACACGCACACACACACACACAGTTGAAATGTCAAGGTTATTGTCAGCGCGCAAAGGATCATAAACGTACAGGATGCAGTATATATAGGTACCAATTATCCAACTGAAAATCTCCCAGACGCCAAATTTTAAAACAGATTTTTAGCAAGGGGTTGACTAACGGTAAGTAAATAGAACTTTGGGGCCACTTCAAGTGAAGGATCGAGGAAAATGGCTTGAAGAACTTTATATGTATTAAATTCAAACCGTAGTGAGTAAAAATGTGAACCACATAAGAAAATTCAGCCGAATGGTTCGCTCGTCACATTTCTCGGTACACGTAAACAATGCTTTATACTTAGCTCCACTCGAAACTACAATCAGTTTTAAAAATTGAATGCATGGATTTAAAAACAAAACTGGGTTAGTCAGTTCTGCTGTAACTTAAAAGTTAATTTAATATCCTAATCTGACCTACCTCATTTTATTACGGATTAATTCCGTATTCTTATCGTGATTTCAGCTTTACTAAAATAGTTTCGATCTCCATAACGACGCTCAGTAACGAACACGTGGGTTCATTGAGGACGGCGGTTTGACGGTAGTTGATGAAAATAGGAACTAATTTTATACCCAAATATCTACTAATGACATAGGTTTTATTTTTTAATATTTCCATAGTGTGTATACATCACCATTACGAAGCTACGGCTCGTGTGTAGTGGCCAATATGTTTTAACAAAACTAGAAAATCAGCATATCTAACAAACTAGTATAAAGAAAAGCAAAATGGCAAAAGACTGATAATTTTTTGATTAAAATATCATAAATATAATAAATTCATAATACAAGGAACAACAATGGTATTGACTACAGAATAGAGAGAGAAAATAAAACAAAACCACACCGAAATTTTTTTTTCATTCTCCCCTTTTTTCTTTCCATTCAATATAATATTCAATTTTTTAATTTGTAATTAGCCAGCTCCGTACTTTCCTTTTAACTCCCTAATTTTTTCAATTTTTCACATTTCTTTATTAATATTTTTTTTTAATTTCTGGAACATAACAGTCTTTAAGTTTGCATCCACATTTATTTTGCACCATTGCTGGCTTAATATACGTTGTTTTTGTGTTATATTGTTGTTTCTTGCTAATTTTTTCGACTCTTTTCATCTTCATTAAGTAGAAATTCTTTACAATCAACATAAATTTCGCAATTGTTCAATTTTTAAAATTTTCCTTTTTTTTTTTAAATATGTCACCAGATGAAAAGCAAAATCTTGTGGCAAATAATATTTTTACAATTTTGTTTTGTAATTATTGTATTCTACCTATATATTTTTTCTTTGCAAATCCATACAATTCTATTGCATAAAGTAAATGTGATTTAACCCATGATTCATATACAACATTTGTATTTTCCTTATTCAATTTTTTTAAATTCGTATAGTTTTAGCATGATATGTCGAAGTTTTTTTTATTGCTGTTTCAATTGTTCTGACAAGTTCCATTCACTGACAATGTTTATTCCTAGGTAAGTTATTTTATCCACTTGTTTAAGTTGAATACATTTTTCATTACAATTTTATTTTATGCAGTTTTTTTTATGAAGCCATACTTTTCCAATGCTTTCTTTTTTTTGGTTCAATGTACATTATTTTCGTTTTAGTTTCATTATAATATAGTTATTAGCAGGCCGTGCTTATTAGAGTTCGTTTGCGCACGAGAATTTCAGAAAATTGAGGCGGAGGCGGCGGAGCGGGTAACAATGTCAAAATGTTACAATGCTGCAACATGTAACAATAGGCGAGGCGCACAATATCGGATTATAGCTCACTCGAACAAGATGCAACAATGGTTGGGTGCCGGGAAACTAACATTGTCGTTGGTTGAGCTAGCTACCTCGTTGCGGAGAACCAAAATTAAATGGTCTTGATTTTTTCTTAAATCTTCAAGTTTTAAACCGTAGGGTACGAACTTCAAAATTGGGCGGCCGACATGACTGAGTGACTTGTTTACGTTTTCAATGCAGGCTTCGGGAAGCCAGTTGAATTGTTTCCGCGATTGTTGCCACGATACTGAAACAATCCAGAATCAACTACTCATCGAGATGACGCATGCTAAATCCAGAAATACGCTAATGTGTTGCCAACAAATAATAATCATGGGACAAACCTTCGGCGGAACCTAAACATAAGTAACCATTTCTAATGTTCCGTTTTTTCGAAAAGAAAAATCGGTGGACAGTGGACACATATAAAATGGAAGCGAAAAAAGCCAACAAATTAACTGAGCAAAAAACGGCTTCGCCGTTTAGAAAAAAACACATTAGAGTTCGTATCTCCATACTCACAGCCCTGAAGGCGCACGAATAAAAACGGATAAGAGTTCACTCGAACGCAACGAACTATAATTTGAACGCCAATTCGCAAAACGTGAACCCACAAACACACACAAAATAGACGCCATAAACAGCAAAACGCTACAAAACTGAAAGATAAAAATGCATACACAAAATGAACACAAATTATAGTTCAAATGATAGTTCGTTACGTTCGAGTGAACTCTAATCCGTTTTTATTCGTGTACCTTCAGGGCTGTGAGTATGGGGATACGAACTCTAATGATTTTTTTTTCTAAACGGCGAAGCCGTTTTTTGCTCAGTTAAGATTGTTTTTACATCAGTTTTGCAAATAGTCAACTTCTTTTTGAATATTGTGTTGTATTTCACTTTTAGTTTCCCCAAACGTATAAGTAATGAATTATCATTCGCAAATAATACAAAAGTAAATTTTCTTTCTTCATTAATATAATTTATACATATATATATATATATATATATATATATATATATATTAAGAACAGAATCGGCCCAAGGACAACTCCCTGCGGGATTCCATTTTTACTTTCACTGTACGTAATTGCTGTATTCATTTTAATTTTTACACAACATAGCCTCTCGTCTAAGTAACTTTTCAATACGTTGCAAAATTTATTAACTAATCCATATTTTTTTCAATTTATCTTTCAGACGCTCTCTATTTCCAATATCATGACCGCTAAACTATCCGACCCAATATTAAGGGGGAGGGGAGGGGGGGAGGTGAAATGTCCGCACGAGTGGCCCATTTCATTCCTTCGATGTCTGTTCGGGATACTAAGCAGATCCCATCGGTTAGTTTTTGTACGGCGAGTCCCACTATTTACTGCCAAATAGCGGCAACTAACAAAAAGCTTAGTAATTCACTATCAGTAATTACCCGGAAAATAGCATACACGTGAAAATAAATAAATTTCGAAATAGCCTTTTGCCACAAAGCAATTCAATTCCTCGAATGCACATAGCTCTTCAGTAATTAGCAACATGTTCGTTTATCCAGAAATTGTTTCAAGGAAGAGTGGCGGCATTCTTTCGTACTGAAGGTGTCGCCGTCGTTTGACAAAAAGCGGCAACAAGTATAATCAATGACATCAGCGGCATTTTTGGCGGCCAAATTGTTCGACGCAGTCGCGTATGCTATTTTTTCATCCGAGATCCGGCCGGTACTACAGTAGACCCGGGGCGAGTTGCTCGTCAAACACGAACGTCGAATATGACGCGATTTTGACGTAATCGTTGCCATGTTTGCACACGACGTGGCCAACGATTCCGTCAAAATCGCGTCATATTCGACGTTCGTTG
This sequence comes from Lithobius niger, assembly GCA_023313725.1. Taxonomy (NCBI): domain Eukaryota; kingdom Metazoa; phylum Arthropoda; class Chilopoda; order Lithobiomorpha; family Lithobiidae; genus Lithobius; species Lithobius niger. Next base: position 9,488 of record JAHWFP010024907.1, read on the forward strand.
ACGAGCAACTCGCCCCAGGGCAAGGCGTTCCATAGGGGTGGTCGGGTTGGGGTGGATCCCTAGCTGTCGACGCACCACTAAGTTCACCCCCCCCCCCCACCATAATTCTGATATTGGGGTATACGCAAGTGAAGACTTTGAAGCTTCGACAGACGGAAGATTTTGAAGGTCGAATCTGATCATAAAAGTTCGGCTTTTTTTTTTAAAGTAACTTGCCGATTTTCTTTCTTGAGAACCATTTGGTAATACACACATTTTCCATGTTTCGCAAGAATACTAAAGAAAGGGGAAAATGGAGAAAGCTTAACTTTTAAATTAAAAGAAACGGCACAGTACGACAATGTGTTGCCATCCCTCTGACCACGTTTTTTGCACTACTGTCCCAGTATCCACGTTACTGTTTCCGAACTTAATCCATCGACGAGTTCTTTCTTTCGCGTTAGAGCTCTGTATTTTGCATCTTTACTCTATTTCTTTTGTCTGTTAAATTGCACAAAAATGTTGTTTTCGTGCCTAAGAATTTTTAAACTAGGTAGTTTGTCCTCATATACAAGTGAAAATCGTTGAAATTGCCCTTTAGGTAGCGGAAAGCTAATATTTATTTGCGATAGAATTGTGATTCAAGCCATAAATGTAGAGAAAGGAACGAAGGGCAGCATGAAAGTCAATTCATCTTCCGGGTAACATTTTATTTGGTCAGTCATATCGTTGACAAAACTGCTTCTTTGTCTGGCCTACGGTCTTTCCATTCATTACGCAGTTCTCTTGATAGTTTTGAATTGGGAAACCTAGCAAGGCTATTTGGTCTAGACCGGATTTTAGGTAGTTGCAATTGAAAGGAACGTTATTGATCCACAAGCCATTTTATAACGTGAACGAATACAGTTGGAATCAATCTTCTTGCGAATTCCCTGAAGTCATGATATAGAACTGTGCGCTATTTACGACATACACGACAAACAAGATAGGGGATCCTTTACGACCATTTTTTTTATAGCTATTTCAAATAGGATTGTTCCAAGATTAAAAAGTCGAATTTTAATTTCCAACTGGCTAAGATGGAACTTGAATTCATGGTACACACACAACAGCACAGGAAAGTAAATAATGGGAAAGGACATATCATGTTAAAACCCAAAACAAAGCGCTTCTGTGGCAGAAATGAATTCCTTGGAAGTTACGACTGAGAAGTTCCTTTTCTCAGCACAGCCCAAACTAATCACAAGACTACGTAAGGTTTTAAAAAATACATTTATTGAGCCGTACAGTCGTACATCATCTGCCCAGGCCCTGTCCAGGAATGGCACTTGGCTCGTCGCCGTAGTCGCCGGGAAGTGGTGGTGTTATCCCGTTTGCGTATTGGTCACACCAACCTTACTCATTGCTTCTTTTGAGGGGGGGGGGTGTTACCTTCCCGAATCTCATTGGTGTCGACGGCCACTTTCGGTCCGTCACTTGCTTCTTGATTGGAACCATCTTGATGGTGTTCGTAGCCGTTTCCATTTTCCATGAGACGTAGCACATCATTTGGACGATAATTCTGTCCTCCTGTCCGGGATTTTTACATTTTTGCAGGTCTAGATGTATGATAACATCTAGATTTGGGGTTGTTTCACATCTCTGTAGCAACCCGGACCACTACATTGTAACTGAGGTTAGCGCTAGTGATGCAGCTATCAATGCGCCATTAAGCCTCAACCCCCCCCCCCCCCACTATATCATCTGAGACAAACTGTGTGTGTTGAACCGTCTCAATTTTGAACATTATTATACAATTGTGAAGGTGAATGAAGTCTAGGGGGGGTGGATTGAGGTTTAACGGCACGTCGACAGCTAGGACATTAACGCCAACCTCAGTCACAGTGCACTGGGGCTGGGATGAAGTCTAGGAAAGCAAGGGAAAACCTGGAGCTTCGATCCGGAAACCTATCATTATATCCAGGGCCCGAATACTGTCCAGAATAAAACAGATTCCATAGACGAAGCAAGCAGTCTGCATTAAAGACTGTCCTTGTGAGGATACTGGGACTCGAACCCAGGACTTCCCGTTTACTAGTCGGGCGCTCTAACCCGAAGCTCCAGCCGAGCTAAGTAGCTGTTCAATCTTTCTCAGTGGTGACCT
>JAHWFP010024909.1:0-11051 GCA_023313725.1 Lithobius niger
TGCTTTGAAATTTGAATTTCGCCGCTTTCCAGTAAAAACGTAGTAGAAGCCTGATGAACACACCTGAGAGGATTTGAAACCCGTAGGCAAGGGCGGTGGTAGACCAAGCCAGCAAAGACCAAGAAAATCGAAAATATGAAATGGGGGATATTATTATTTTGAAACGGCTTGGCGTCGGCTTGTTTATTTTTGTGGTGCGGAACACTGGGGCGTGACTATGCATCGGCACTGAGGGGCGTGAATAGGAATATTGTGTGCTGTTGCATTCATTGTAAACTGCCGTTGTGAGGCCGGAAAGTTTCTTATTATGAGTATGTGGTGTTCAGGCAGTTTGAGGGGCCAGCAAGCAGAGTGGGCGGCCATGCCCACCGCCACTGATTACGGTTTCGGCGAGACCGCTTCATCAAGCAAAAGAAATTGCCCCAAAACTGAGGGAAATATTGGTTCAATGATGATTCCCCCATAGAAGTTGTTCTTGCAGGAGGATCTACGTTCTCTTGAGTAGAATCCGACAAAACTGTGTTACAAACTGTACCCGCTCGCCTCCCTGCACGGATCGGTCTTTTGCAACAAGAAAAGAGTGGTAAGACGCGATCAGGTGAGGGAAGCGGGGTGGGATGGAAGTGACGTAGTTTTTTTGCATAAATGACTGCGTTAATAAGCAGAGTGAGGTAGTAAAAGGGTGCCGTAGGTAGGGAAGGGATCACAATCTTGTAACATAGTTTCGTTAGATTCTATTCTGAGAACTTAGAATGTCCTGCTAGAACAAGTTCTGTGGGAGAGTCTTGCTTTAGTCAGTTATTCCGACATGTACAGATATATTTTTTTGTTACTGTTATCTGAGAATGTGTTGGATGTCAGTATTTTTTGTACTGTATAGGTAAACGCAGTTTGTGTTGTGTGGTTGTTTCTTTGTTGTGTGACGAGTTAATATTCTTCGACATCCAGTCTATTCACACTACGTGCATTTCATTACTACAGTAATTTGCTCACGTAACTCATTGTGTAGTCTGCTGTAGGTCAACGTAATTCGGCTTGGTTTACCATTAACCCATGCCAGCACCTGGATATACGGATGCAGTGATTGCAGAAAGTTGCGTAGGAACAGAAGATATTTCGATTGGTTTCAGCTCTCTTCTGCGAGTTCAATGCAGACAACGCATTAGTTGAGAACTTTCTTTTCAGTTCAAGATGGTGGTTGGTGCAAGCACGAAGCTTGAAAGAATGAAAATGACAAAGCCAGTCATTGCATCAAATTTGATTAGGTAGCTAATCCTTAAAAATATAGCTAATAGTTTTTAATATAAAATTTGATCATGAATTTACAGGCATCTGCTTACCCAATTTTTATAGAAGTTCTTTGCTAAATACTCGTGCCCTCTTTTTCGAGGATTTTTTCCTTAAAATTTCTAGTTCTCGAAAATTTCCCACTATTTTCGTTTGGGCGTTCAAGCAATTTCTACACCCCTGTATTAACCACACGCACTCCTGTTGTTTTAAAAAAAAATTTTCTGCTGTTAAGTATTAAAATGGTACTGTAGTTGTATATATAAGTTTGCAATATTTTAGAGCAAAAAAATACTAAATCATCGCAACCTTGATAAGTGCTGCAGGCATCAAATAACATGAACCAAACCTCTGTTTTAACATTTCTTGTATTGCACTGACTGTGTCACCATTATTTAAGACTTTATGTATTTTTGTGGAGGTTGTGAAGGGTTCTAAAACGTTGCATCTTGCCCATGATTCTTTAGTGCATCTTGAAATTGATTTTAATTTTACTTTTTATCCGTTTGTATTTATCAAAAATAATGCTTATGTTTGCACTTTCTTTTCAGGGTAAGCTGAAGTATTTCGAACACGAATACGAAGGTTTTGAGGCTATGCCTAGGGCATTTATGGGATTGTTCAGAGGTGAAAACAAGGGCAAATCTATTGTGAAGGTAACAGCGTGAAGAGGAAAGGCTTTTTAACCAAGTGTGCCTTTTAAACTAAACCGTCTTGAAATTAAGAAGAAATTTTTGGGTGAAAGACCTGGAGAACTGTAATAAGTTGTTAGTGTCAAATCATGATTACATGGTATATTTACATTGTGCAGTCTATTACAGCTGTGTTCGGGTCAGTGGTGACGCAAAGCTTTATCCATGATAACACGAACCACGTCTTGGTTAACTTCACAATCTCTGCATTAGAAAGCAACACAACTCTGAAATTCAGCGACGCTTTGAAAAGCGAGACTTAGCTTTCAAATGCTATCACTCTTGTAGATCACAATTTTGTACAATACTGTTGGGTTGATGGCGCCCAAATAGGGGAGCGCCTTACTGGCTCTTTAAGTGAAAAGCGGTAAAAAGTGTAGCTTCTGCAATACTTCTGAATATGTGCTGTATTTTGTTTTGTGCAGCGTGTCAGTTGCTCGTAAACAACTTTAGTGTTGGTATTGATGTCTTATTTAATAGCCGTCTTGACCCAAATTAACCCAAAAAAGGGCTCGCAATCTGCCCTCAACGGTTCAGGACCGATTCTCATCCCAGCCCCTTCCTTTTTTTAAGCCTTCGTGGTGTGACGGCTGGTGCTCACTTTGTTTGTGGCCCTTGTGACCGCTCACAATGCATGTGGAACTTAAAATCGGTTGTGTTCCTTCTAGGGTTAATATTATTTCAGAAGTGCTGTTTGTGCACTATAGCCTTACTGTCCTAATGCTGTGATTATCAATTTCAGTTTCGTGTTGAACTATTCATTAGGGTGGGGTAAAAAAGTTTGGACTTTGAAAAAGCTCATAGACTTGGGGTGAAAAGTTGCCTTCACAAAAACTTCGCACACAGATAATTTTATCAGTCGGGACTTATGGTATTCGTGTCACATTTGCAATACTGTAACACTAATCGTGATTTGAATGTAAATGTGGCATACTTTAGTTGTAATTAAGTGCAGTGATAGCAGGTCATAAATTATATTGCCAAACATTTGTCTGGTGGCAAGTAAAATTTCCGAATCTGCCTATAAAATGAACCACAAAATCTAATTTCAGTTAATTTGGGATTAGTGGGAAATTGCGCTTTAGCCTGTAGAACTTGATACATTCTGACTAAAATCCGGTTATGTCGCACTGATAGACTGAACACTTTCCTATTATTTACGTCAGTTATGATGGTAGCGTGACCTAGTAACATGCCCGTTTTCAGCTGTAATTGGAAGTCCCGCTTGATGAATTACCTATACCAGTATAGAAACATGTCTTTATGTGAACTGCTTTTTAGTTTCTGGCCTTTATGCATTACGAATGCAATGAAGTTGAGGGTTTTTGTTTTAGTGTAAAACAAAATTGTCGGTTCTCGAGCCCTGCCTGATGACTTTTTTTTTCGCAAAGATTTACTCAAGAGAAAAACTTGCACAATAGGTGAGCTTTCTTGCACACACGTTATTCAGTTAACACAAGGTAGAGTTGTATTTTGTAATAGTTTAGAAATTTACTACTGCAGTCTGAAAAGAAAGAAAAAATTAATAAAGATACTAGGTTCCGGTACTTAAGTTTCAAACAGAAATAAAAAATAAGCATAAAAGCCTGGTCATCGGTTGACTTTTTGGACTTGTAAAAAATGCAGAGAAGTAAAGTATTTTTTTTCTCGAACCCTTATGAACGTAAATTCAAAGTACGATAAACAAGTACGATAACTCCCGAGACATTAAACTAGTCTTTGCTTCTTTAAAATAGGTATTATTGGAAAGATATTTTTTGTACATTTTGTAAATTGAAAAGATTTGTAATTGAACTGTAAGAAGTTTTATTGCAGTTGCCAAAATTGCTCTTTGGCTGAAATGTTTGTACCGTATTATGCTTTCTAGTTATTGAAAGTATAATGTATTTTCTATTTCACCGTGTGCGGGTGCATTACTTCTGGTCGTAACTTTACATTCTCAACTTACTGCTGCCAGTAAGTACAGTATAAAAGTATCACAAATGGAAGTGAGTTGTCAAGCTGCCTCTTGTACGTGAATGATAGCTTATAAGATACTTGAAGTTTTACATTGTTCTAAACTTAAGATGCAACATTTAGTGGATATTAATGAAATTATTCTTATTAATCACAAGAATACAACAAAAGCCAAAGCTTGTAACTTTAGCATGTGATTTGACTACAGTGTTTTCAGTACACCAACACGATGCCATAGGCATTTGATACCGAGATGGAGTGAAAGCACATCACCAGTTTTTGTATTGTAACTATAGAAACTAGCGGTCTAGTTTGGATTTGAAGGGGTTTAGGTTGAATGCAGTGGCGACGCTGAGATGAACAGGTTAGGTGTAACACCAGACATGACTTTGCTGGGCAGCTGCATTGAAGGTTAAGTAAACTAAAAAGCAACAGGATTACCACAGACTTTCCCCTAGCCATCGCCTTGCCCTGGTCCTCTTTTTTTCTTTTTTTTTTTTTCTCAAGGTAGTAAGAAATGGAATGTACCTTAATGATGTGCTTGTTCGGTATTTTGGTGTACAGAGACATAATGTTCTTGGAGAATGCCTCGCGTCGCTTTAAACGTACTAGATCCTTTTGTCATTGGAGCATAAATAAACGCTTTAAAGTGTATAGAGGGACTACTGGGTAGTCGCAGAAAAAAAGTTAAGGACACATTGACCTCCTCTTCTAACCCTTCTCCTGTAATGTTGCTACTGGTGCAGTGATGGCATCTCTTTGGAGACTTTTCTACGTGCTGCTAGTGGGAAGGGAAGGTACAGTTCTTCTTCATATTTCAGGTACAGATTGTTGTTCCTGTTGAAGGGATTGTCGTTTCAGAAATTTGTTTGTGTTAGAGGAATGTATAGGTACTAACTAATACGAAAAGATAGAGATCACCTCCCCACGCTTGTGGTATTCTAGAGTGGGGTGCCTTGTTCGGAGGCCTTTTTGTTGGGCTCAGTGTAGGAATGGTGTAGAATTTGTTCCTTGTTGTTGATGCCTTTTCAACTAGTCCTGATCTGATCTTTACTGATCCACCAACCAGGTTACCATATTCAAGGGGTTACCATATTCAAGGATGCTGTCAAGGCGTTTTGAAAGTGGTCACTCAATGCAGGTCGTGAAAATAGTTTTACCCAACCCTTTCCTATGATTAGTAATGGAGACTTTGAAGGGTATACAGGATATCCACAAATCCGTGAACATTGTTAAATATTAACCCTTTACTTCGTGTACATTTACGAGAAAACGACCCCATTTCCTCAGTGAACATTTGTGGTATCACCAATCATGCATCATATTAGAAATTATGCTGTAACATATTAACTATAATGCACCATAGCAAGTTCTTTTTAATTCTAAAACGTACAGGCTTAAGACCATGTCTTCAAAAATGCAACTAAACTCCTTCAAGTGGTACTGTCACCGATTGAAAGTACCGGTAGACAGAATCTGGCAACATCTAGCGCTATCTATTACTACCTAGCACTTATTTGCACCAAGCGAAGGAATGCACAACGGCTTTTCTTTTTACGAAACAAACAAACCACGACCTCTGTTATTATTGAGTGAAAATTTAATACGTCCTCGTGCACCTGGGAGCAAACTGTAAAGGTTAACAATATCACTGCCGCTTGATGGCGCTATGGTATTTTCGTTCGCTTTTCAGTTGGTGATAGTGACACTATAATAATCAAGTTTCAGTAATTTGGAGTGCCAGATCATGAGATGCCTAAAAATGCATATGTTGTGATTTGTGGAGAAGCGTATAAAAGCGTATACGTGAAGTAAAGGATTAAAAAAAGAACTAAGGCCATGCAAAGTTAATAAAATGGTTCTCGGGCGCAGAAAGTTGAAAACTGTCAAGGGATAGGATTTTTTTTATTTTGTAACACATTTTGTGGTAAAAATAAAGCCATTTCATTCTGATGTTTTTTATTGGACGAACAAGGCCTGACTATCAAATGTGTGTTTGACGTTTTCAATTGGTTGACTTACACCCGTAAAGTTTTTTTCGCACATTCAGTTTGCACTGATACTAATGCAATCCTGAATTACCGTTTTTGTAGTTTCTGTAGTTTTCAGAACTAACACACAAGAACGCCAGCACACGTGATGTAACGACTCGTTCGTCTTTCGTAAGCAATCCACCCCAATAGTAGTTAAAGCTTTTATTTCTTATTGAAGCGAAGATCTTACTTCAAGTACAAGGTGTTGACTCCTCACATTAAAAAAAATGGCCAGATTGCTTCAACACAGCATTTAAAAAGCTATTTTTTTGAAAATTTTTACTCTAAGCGATCATGGATCGGATTCCAGAAACCCCCCCCCCAAAAAAAATAATTTGATGCAAAGCTTTTTAGTTGATGTGGAGGATTGTGCAGCATTGATACAACAGTAGTGATCAGACTAATGTTGACTTTGGAAAAGTCACTAATAAATGCCGCGTCAATTATATTTATTTATTACAAAGAAAATTAATGCGGGAGGGCCTGAGGACTATTTTTTTTTTTTTTTTTTACTTTGGTGGCCTAATGCAATTATTTACAATGTTAATGATTATTTGTAACTTGAATAATATTCAAAATTGTTCACGAACTTTATGGTCATCCTGTATATTTTGTTCTTAAGAGATGTGCAGAGATTGTCCAAAATGTTTTCCTTCAGTAACCAAGGTGAACTTAAGTCTTTCCTTTTCGTATACACGGTGTGTTGGCAGCCTGCTGCTGCTACAAGTTGTAGCAACGCAAATTAATTGAGATTTTTGTAAAATTTTTGTAAAAAAAAAAGTAAAGCAAGTTACCCCGTTTCAGACCGCAGCTTTTAATGCCCTCATGAAAGGTCGCAGCTCATTGATGATTTCTGAATTGTAACGTAGCAGTTGATGTGGATATTCTCAGGTCATTTTGTGAACAGTTAGCATTACGAGTTAAAATTCTTAATGTACCGTAGTTTGAAACGTTCCGTAGAGCTATTGCACACATACTAATTCATAATTTTATTGCATTTAATGATTTTTCTAATAATCATGGGTATTTTTGTATTTTTTACAATACCAAATTTTTGCTGTCCCCGATTGCAATATTTTGTTAATTAGCATTTGGATGTGTTGCTGTTATTCGTTGGGCTTCTCTGTACTGTTGACTTAATTTAAGACATCAAGTGACTTGAAGGGTTTGGACCTGTTGGTGGTTGCAATGCGCACTGAAGCCCAGCGAGTGAACGACTACAACTGTTATATTAAGAATTTTATAGATCAAAGCTATTTTGATAATAAGTATCAGTTTAAAGAAAAAAATGTTAATTGTCCAGTGTGCCTTGACTCATTGTAAATATTTTATTGTCGTTGTACAATATAATTATGAAGTTTTGAACACAATAATGTCTAAAGCACTACAATGACATTAAAGATTATTGATACCTGATTGTGTATAAAGCACTGTATAAAATTATTAATATTATTATTAAACTATACACATTTTAATTTAATGTTTGTGTGTCAGCTATAATTTGTACTTCTTTCCTAAAATACTTAACTGTATTTTAGTTGATTTCATTAGAAATTTAATGCTCAGCATTAACTCCAAACTTTCAAGGCAGCAAGTTACTCCACCACCAGCAGCCAGGAATATTTCTACACCCCTGCATCATAATTATAATGGAGAGTCCCCTCCCCCACACACAAAAAAAATCCCATTCCCCACAACTATAAAATACCCTCCCCACAGAAACAATTACAATAATTGCAAATAAAACAAGGTACAAGTGACAAGGGCGAAACAAATATTAAAAGATACAAGTCCTCTTTCAACTAAATTTTATTTTTTTGATTGCCAGCAGCTTTTTGAAAACTTATTTTCTAATTACCGCAGCAATATACATCACATATAATTTCGGCATTCATGTCCTGAAAAGCTTTTTTCCTTGAGAAGAAACTTAGTAGGCTATGCCTGAGGTGGGGACCAGAACTTCGCCACAAAGGGGAAAGATAGAGGGGCGAGATAGTGGCATCTAGCAGCAGTTTTCGGCACTAATTCTTCAGCTTTTTTTTTTCAGAAACTTAAGTGATTTCTTTACAAACCGCCCTCATTTTGCTAATTTCATTTATGTAATTTAAAACAATCTACGGGTCATTTGCTAGGCAGTGAGTAAAATCTGTATACATATTTTTTTAAAACAAAAGTATCATTGCAAAATCAAGGAAAACTTATTTTACGTTCATTATTTTTTAAACTTTATTTGGTGGACCGAGAGTTCAATTTGTCCAGTACGTGGCAAATGGCAAGGGATTTTGGTTTAGTTGGTTTTCGGGGGAACCCAATGGAGAAAGGCCCTGCACCATGCAAGGCTTGATGAAGATTTCCATTCTATTGCTTTTGTTGGTGGGGGTGTTCGTGGGCTGTGTGTTACACCAATTCTACTAGGACATTGTAGTTTGTATTTGGTGGTTGGTCACGGTCGCACCTGTGCTCACTCTGGTAGCTCTAAGGAACAAAACATGGATTAACTAATTGATCAGTGGTCTATCGTCAGGTTGTTTTCCAGTCGGTAAAACTAGTGCCACTGACTGTAATAAATTTTTGTGAGGCTGCGAATTGTAATTTATTTTTAGTTTCGTCATTTTCCCCCATCCTCCTTCTGGCGACGCCTAAAAAATTCACGACCCACCACTGTCTCAAAGAGGGTTAAACAAAATCCACGAGTTTTCCCACCCCCTCCCCCCCCCCTCTAACTCCAGTTCCTTGGTCTATGGTTTTATTTACATATTTTTGACTAACACATCAACGTTTCCTGATTATCAAAACATTTTAAAGAAGGTCAGACATAACATTGTCGATTTATTGTATCCAAGGTCAGAGTCTGTATTACAACTTAGCAACTTGCAACTTTTGATCATAGTAAAAGGTCAACAGGGGGTGTGAGACCCCAATATTTTTTTCCTCTGTGGTTTCCAACGAGTTACTCCACTGTTCCCATCCACTCCTAAAACGTGTATATGCATTTTTTTTTTTACATGGTTTGATGGTAAGGATCCTGCCAGACATCAGACTCGATGCTTGCCATTCTTTCTTTGGTTTATTACAATATAATAGATAGACGTTAGGTCTATTTAAGCTTGGACCATGAATAGTGGTTTTGTCCGGTAAGTCTGGGCAACAAAGGAGAAAACCACAAGTGTGGGCAGACTACTACATTAACGCATTGCCGTAAATTTGGCTCGATACGACATTTTATTATACAAGTAAAATTTGTTGGCATGGTGGGTAGAAGGGAGCAGCGTCATAGGACTCCATCTGCGCAAGGGTCCATGGTCATAAGTATCCCGTCACAAGGCCCCTAATGTCATAAGAGTCCACAGCCACAAGAGTTCAAAGACATAAGAGTCCTAACGTCAACACCTCCCCCTAAAAATACTTATCCAAAGTCATAAGAGTCCCAATAACAGTAAAGCCAAAGGAGTCCAACGTCGTAAGGGTCCGTGGTCATGAGAGTCCGTCATAAGGCCCCAATTACTAACCCTGTCATAAGAATCCACTGTCAAGAGTCCCGTACACAAGAGTCCAAATAACGTCGGTCGCAAGAGTCCCTCGTCATATGAGTTTAGCACAGGGAAGAGTCCCGCGTCACAAGAGTCTAAAGTCACAAACGTCCAAAATTTCGAAACCGGGTACCGTCAAGAGTCCATCGTCGTACGATTCAGGCCAAGGAAGGAAAAAGACTCCGACATTCCTGAGTGAAGGGGAGGTGAGAATAGATAAAAAAAACCACACTAACCTTGGTCTTGGCTTGGTGAATTAGCGAAACAACAATCGTCGACGATAGTGCTTTTGTTTATTCGTCTTTTTTTGTTGTTTTAATTATTTAATGTTTGTTACGGACCTTTTATTGGCTTGGCTTGACTTATACAAGGGTAGAACAGTTAAAAGCTGATTGGCAAAATAATCTTTGGTAAGCTCGCTGCGGCTAAACATGTAACATCAGAAACCGCAATTAATCACAAATTCCTTTCAATTTGGAATGCATCATTAAATTTAACTTCTCCAATGTTAAATTTTTAAAGAAAATTTTGATTCGGCGAAACGGATTACACCTTTTCACCGTTACACGCAAAGGTCTTCCTTCCTCCCCTTTCCCTAAATTAACCCCCCCCCCTCCACCCCCAGAGCTTTCGGTCATTTAGTAAACATAAGATCAAGTGGAAAGATAATTTTTCCTTATCATTTTTTTCCGGTCCTTGCTTATATGAAAAAGTGTGAAAAACGTGAATAAATAAAGGTTAAAGGTTAAATAAAATGTGAAAAGTGTGATACAATGTGTAAAATAACAAGCAGTAAGTAGTGTGAAAAAAAAGGTAAAACGTACAAACTCATCAAAAACAATTAAACTTATCTATTTTTTTCATGCATTTATTAAGCTTGAGACAGAACTGGTTTTTGAAGTTTTGTTTTTTAATCTTGTCATAGGTATCTTTTTAATAAATAAGGGTGCAGAATAATTCGTTGGTGTAACATTAGTGTTATTATTAAAAGAAATTATTACAAAGTAGTGTAACAAATTTTAAAGGCATCCTGAAACAGCAAAAGAAGAAAAATTATAGAGTAATTACAAAGATTACTAGTAAAGAAAAATTTCTATTGATGAGTTGTGAAACATTGGTGTGTATCTTACATTGTAAACCAAGGTCTCAGAGTAGAAAATGAAGCAACAACGATTCCCGGAAGGGAAACCTCTACAATGAAAATGGGTGAGTGTATCAATTCTTCGAGTAGCAGTTGAAACTGGTACGTTGTTGCTTTGAAAAGAAGTTGAAATTGGCCACATTGTTGCCTCGACTAACAATTTGCTCTGCGCGGTCATCACAGAGGCAAGTCTTCAATGACGTCATGCAGTGGGTTCTCCCTCCCCTCCCTCATACCACAAAAAATTGAAAGGGTTTATAAAAAAAGAAAAAACGAGGAAATAAGTTCTGGCAGGAGTGAATAAATCAAATACGTATAATAAACGTAGCTTGCAATTTTGTAATTCCTGGTTTTGGTTAGGGGCCATTCAGAAACCACGTGGTCGGCCAGGAGGTGGGCACGGGGGGGGGGG
>JAHWFP010024910.1:0-13302 GCA_023313725.1 Lithobius niger
GCATGCCAACTAATCCGGATGGATATCGCAATTCCTCCAACTATGAATGAGATTCAAACTAAGAAATTGGGCCCTCGTTATTAAAGGCAGTTTCTGAGTTATTTTCATGATGTTCTTTTTTTTAAATTCTACTCATTGCAGTTTATTTCTGCTCGTTCAATAATTCTTGTTATTATTTCCAGAAAAAAACAAAAGCCGCATTTCAAATCCCTTACAATTGGGGTCCCTCCGATCCTTTGATGAACATGAAGTACCAAGAATTTCGGAGAGAAAAAGCCAAACAGCGGTCATTGAACCCCGATTGTATCGAACGCATCGGGATGCGGTTTAGGAAACCAGAGTCACCAGAAGATGATACTGCATCCATGGAATTAACGTAGCATACGTTACTCTGTCTTCCATACTTTGCTTTACTTTTAGAATTTGGGGAAATTCTTAATTCGCTAACGTCACGATACACTTGTTGACATGGCTTTACGATCCAGTTAAACTGATGTCTATAATGGTGGCTGAATGCCTAATTGGCTGTAGCATTTTTCTCTTGCTAGTGTAGCCTACACAAGTTGCCTTGACACAGCTAAACTTATTTTCTTCTAGGAAACAATATTTCTTTAAAGAAGAATATAGGCTGGCTGTCATGGCTTTCAGTCCTCTACTTTTAACAGCTAAACAATATTCCATTAGAGAAGAATACAGGCTGGTTGTCCTGGCTTTCAATCCTCTACTTATAAGAGCTAAACAATATTTCATCAGAAAAGAATACAGGCTGGCTGTCCTGCCTTTCAGTCCTCTACTTTTAAAAGCTTTTTCTGCCAATTTATAGGTCCAGTATTAACATCTTAATAGATTAAAAAAGATCTAACTATCCGTGATATTCTTTTGTGAATCTCTAGTAACTACAACAAGTCGTTTGCTTAGGACACGTAATAAGCATGGAGCTCGTTCAACGGTTGTAAACTCAGCACTGTGGAATATGTTAGCATTCCAGGCTTTATTATCACATTTTTTTCCCATCTCATCAATACACATGCTCTGGAAGCTTTGGAAGCTTAGTGTATAGGTTGTTGCTGTGATTTAATATCCATTACTGTGGAATCAAGACAGGTTTCCAAAGATTTCCAGAACATCTACCTTGCAGTCATTTCCTGTTTGTCTTTTTTTCCCCTGACCTCCCTGTTTCGTTTGTTAAACTTTAAATTCGTAATAGATTATTTGCAACCAAAGTTGTAAAACCATTTTTTTAAAATCTACTCGTGCCTGTATTGGGCATCCAAATTCACTAGAAAACCAGCATCTGAAGTGTAAAGCTTTTTCCGTGGTGTCGCCCATTTTTCCAAGGCATTTTGCCATTCAATGTATGCAAGGTCTGATGTTTTGAATTTCTAACTGAGGTGTCTTTAACTGCATTATGTGAGCTGGAAATCAACTGCACTGACAGGCGAAACATTCCTCCATTGTGTCACTTTCTACAATAGCCTAGATTTTTTTCGTTTAAACTGTTTTATCGTGGTAGAATACATTTTTAGGAGTGTTGATACCTGGTGTGTTAACATTAGTTCTAAAGATCCTGGATTCGTGTAAAAGTCACGAGATGTAGTGATACCTGAGCTTTCTGTATACCTCTTTTCGCTACATCTTCCCACGCATTGTGGAGTCTGAAATCTCACTTGCAAAGGGTGTTTGCATACAGTAAGTCAACTGCCCGACACCCTGAACTCTTCACTGCAACACCCTTTTAAGAACGTGACTGCACAGGTGTATTCTATTTGTGGTCTCTTGACAACAGATCATTCGATTCACTGTATTGCCTTTTCAGGGTTTTCTAACTCGTGGTGAAATATTTTCCTTTAGCAGCCTTTATTCTTTATTAGTGTGCAGGAAGCCAAAATCTAGCCACTTCCAGAAGAGGCATGTGAACCCGCTTAACACCACTAATGCATAAAGAATTTCATTTTGACAAAAAAACTTTCTTCCTGTTCCGTATTGAGTACTATGTTTTCTTTAGCAGTAAATCAATTTCTTTGAGAGCTGCAGCTCTTCTTGCCGTGACGTGCCACATATACTTTGCTTGTCGGTATCGTTTCCTTCTTTAGAGGCCTGTTGGTCAAGTTTAGTCACTATTAAACCTGACTTTATTAGTTGGCAAAAATCTCCTTTTGTTTTAATTATTGTCCTTTTCCAATTTGCCCTTGGGGGAATGCGCAGCGAAGAAAAGTGATAATTATTATTTTTAATTTTTAGGTAATATCTTAATAGATTTTTTTATTATTTGACGACGTTGTATTCGCAAAAATCGGGTTTTTTGTATTTTAGTTCATGGCACCGTTAAGGGAAAAGTAGCCAGTCAACAAGTGCTAATATTTGCGATGTTCTATTTTAAATTTGTAGTTCTTGTTTTTGCTGTTTTCTTCTTAATATTCATTTATTAATGAATATTGTCTGTTTATTTGCTGAATTTCAGTTTGTTTTTTAATACAATTACGAGTTTTATTTGAAATTGTTAGTAAATCTGTTCGTAGATTTACTACTTCAGAAGTTTATTTCTTACGTGAACCGAAAGTCACCCTTTCTTGTTTTATTCATAAAATATCCTGTATTAATGGCTGTATTTTATGGCAACCGATGTGCTAATAATTCTTTAATTTGTATATTTCTTAGCAGTTTTTGTTACCGTACTGGATGTCAAAATCTTGTGTGTTAAAATATTGTATGCAAAAGAAACGTGTAAAAATCGTCAAGAATAGGCTGCTTTTTTCAAATAAACTGGAAATGAAGAATTCTTTTTTTATTCGTAATGGGGATTTTAGTAATCAGCAAGTGATAACGATTATGACATTGTTTTTGCTCAAAATTTGTATTTTAAGTGGAACTTGCCGTGAAACAACACGCCATTAACATGTTTTCCAATATAATGACCGTGAGTTTATTGCTACATGAAGCAACTCACTGTGTTCGATGGTGTCTAACCAACAATGAATATGACATTGGCTGTGTATTTGATTGTGTATCTCATACCATATGTATAATCCCATTGGCTAAAAGTTTGATAGCAACGGTACTGTACTATGCTATAGACAGAGACACTGACCTCACTGCACGGGACTTCACCCCACTGGCCAGCTCCCCCGAATCTCACATGGAAACACTACATAAATCTGCTGACCCCCCCCCCCCCCTAAATCTAGTGACCCCACGGTGACTCTCCATGGACCTTGCTCCAAGGGACCTCCATCTCTCAGGACGTCACCCCCATGGACTTCTCCCCGTCGGGATGGGGAAATTCTACTAATTAGTATCGGAAATACTTCATAAATTTGATGACCCCACAGAGGGCACCCACACCTCACTAGGCCTCAATCCACGAGACCCCTCCCACAAAACCCCCACGTCCTTACCTCCCCATCAGGATGTGTAATTTATACAAAATTATACCCTGTAATTCTGTAAATGCTACCAATGTATGATGCGTTTGACACCTAGCAACATAACATCAACATCACACCCAGTCAGCGAGTTAAAATTCTTCCCAAGTTTTACGTAAGAGATGAAGACGATGGAGAGATGATTCCGTGGAAAGTGACACTCTTCTCAATCAGGATGCGTAGATTTTGCCACATTTCTCGTAAATTCTACCTGATGGAGTTGTCTGAAGTGTTCAACTTCTACCAAATTCTGTGTAAACTTCTTGAGTGTTTTCCCTAGATGACAGCATTAACCCCCCCCCCCCACGTAGTTGGAAGCACCACCATCACACCAGCCCTTAGGTCGATCATTAAACATACGTTAAAACATGCAATACACAATGTAAATCGATACAGGAACTTAAAAACATCAATGAAAACGTTTCGATACGTTCTACGTTTATGTTTGTTCGTTTCACCATGTTCCTCATTCGCCTTTATACGCTTGGTTTTTTTGTGTGTGTGTGTGCTCGTTTGATAATTAACTTGTGGTCAGTTGCTAATTGTTTCGCTTTTTTTAAATAATTAAAGGTACTTGTCAAATGTGCACCTTTTTAATTGTGTACTTTTCAAATGTGTGCTGGGAACGTTATTCTTATAACGCAGACAGCGTCCTCCTTAAGGCTCAATGCATTGCCTACACAGGAAGTAACTTTTCCTTTTTCTTGATTTAATAATGTTACTAAGAATGGAGGACGAATATTTGGATGACAGGTGGCGTGATTCGGTTGTTAGTGGATTTAAGTATTTCTGCCAAGTTTTTTGGCCGTGTGAAGTCGTGATAACAAACGCCAAGCTCTTTCTCCAAGCTAATCCCACCAAATCATAGTTCGAAGGTTAAATGAAATATACGAAAATTGCTTATTTGCACAATTTTCAATTGTTTCATTTAACGTTTGAAGTCTTAATCGGTGGGTTTAGATTGGAGAAAGAGCTTGGCTAGGCGGGAATCCTTAAGTTTTGTTTTGGGGTTGATATCTGATCTTTTTGGTCCAAATTGATGAAATCCATTTTTTTCTAAGCAGTTTTGAGATTGAAACACCAATCTACTTTTCTGGTCCATTTATTTTTGTTATTGTTGGCTTTCGTTCCATTTTGAGGACGCCAGTCACCTTTTCATATGAATACTATTTTTTACTGCAGTATCTTGCAAAAGCACGGATTTATTTAATGTGCAGTTTACTGGCATTCGCTGATTGGTCATTGTCTTAATGTTTTGTGTTGCTGCTTGTACAAACGAAACAACTTGAACACAAACCAGAACCCTTTAATTTTCAGTCTACGTCTTGTAACTTGCGTTTGCTATACCAGTCACCAAATCGCAGCAGTCGAGAATTCGAAAGGCTCGAGCTACGGGTGGGGATTGAATCTGAAGTTCTTGCATTTGCAAGTCCAGAAAGGAGGATTTCTGCCTTTGCTCCTCCCAATCCTCGCTGCTCTCGAAGCTGTTGGAGGCGGAGCGTTCGGAATAGCCAAGGCCGTGAATGACTCCAAGGCTAACTCGAGACAGCTTGAAGAAATAAAACGTCACAGTGCTAAGATGGAAGAACTAGCCGCTTCGAAAATGGGTAGCGGATTGAGAAAAAGTCCCACGGTGTGGATGAAGATTTTATCTGAAGCCGGCGTTCTGTTAAACAGACCCTTAACAAACTTGGACCTCTCCAAATATGCTAAAACATTGTGGATCCACACAGTCAGAGGAGTTTATGCAAAAGACCTGCTCTCCACGCATCCCAGAGTGTCCAAATGTGGTATACTGAGCTGGCAGGACTCGAGAGAATGGAGATGGAACTCACTGGACTGGGTATTCGTGTGCCTTGTACTTCGATTCGTTGAGCTTAAAACTCCCTACAGAACTCTACAATTACCTTCGAAATGGGAAAATCTTCTGGAACCCAAGGAGGCTACAAGCAGCTGATGAGGTATTGTGCGGGCAATATTGCTTGGCCGTACTATATTATTTTAATAAAGGGTATATTAATCTGTTCGAGGTGGTAGAGAGGCTCATTACCCGATGATACAAGGGGAAACCAAAAAATAAACTTGTTGGCAGCCTTGTGATGGAGCGAAAAAAATGAACTTGGCGGCTGCCGTCTAACGGAGTGAGCGGGGTGTGGGGTTCAGTTAAGGGAGTCCAGATTGAACCCATTTCGCTCGAGGACTAGTGCGGTTCTCGAGTTACGGCCGGCAAATTGTAAAATGAACTCGGTGGCAGTGTGGGCAAACTAGGGGAAGCGAAATCCCGAGCCATTTTGCTCTAGGACCAGCGGTTCCCGAGTTATGGCCGGTTAATTGCAAAATGAACTCGGTGGTGACGTGAGGTACACTTGAGGAAGCTGAATACCGACTCGTTTCGCTCTACGACTAGCAGTTCCCTAGTTATGCTCGCGAGTCTACACTTCCTCGAGCTGTTGTGCAGGGTCGATTGAAAACCCTTTCGTATATAAAGCAAAATCTGCTTATGCTCTACTTAGCATATAACCCGCAACTCAAAGATGCAGTTCGAGACTCAATACTTGTTTGACATTTTTAGCCGAGAGGAGTCTGCGGATTCGGGCAAAGCGGGAACTCCCTTCATTCGCGGATGCTCAACCCTGCTACTCGGGTGAAGATTTTGAGCCGGGAGGAGGTAATGGCTGCGGAGGCTGCGGAGTTTTCGGAGATGGAGCTGTTGAGGAATCCGTAGCTTACAAGCGACTCGAAGATGCAGTCCAAGACTCGAGACCGGTGTGATTTCCCCGATCGACGCAGGTACCGTCCCAAAGAGATAACTCACCCCACTCAGTGGCTGCTCGACCCTGTGACTGGGAAGTGGGTTAAGGCTGCTCGACCCTCTGACTGGGAAGTGGGTTATGTAAGAGGAGATGACGACTGAGAGAGATACGAAATGCGAAATACGCGAGATACATGGGTAGGATCAAAGTGGGAAAATTCACTTCGAATCGGTTCGACCAAGTGGGCTGGAGGCCTTCGACCCACGAAGAGATAACTGTGGAGCCTGAGGTGGAGGCAGAAGTGAGGATCTGGAGGAATTTGAAGCTCATGAAGCCCAAACCGAAGCCATACCCATACGGTTTTCCCGATAATGCAGGTTCCGTTCCAACGTGGTAACTCCCTTCACGCAGTGGTGGCTCGACCCGGTGACTGGGGCATGTGTTAAGCAGGAGACGAAGACTGCAAGAAATGCAGGTATGGGGAGAGCGGTAACTTCACTCTCCCCGCATCGGCTCAACTAGGGGTCGAAGATTCCGAGCCGGGAGGAGGCATTGGCTACAAAGGCTGCGGAGATGGACCCGTTCCGGGATGTGCCGAGTACAAGCAACCTGAGCCCCTTGATTACAAAACCTACAGAATTCAACACCCGCATCCTAGGGATCGTATGGGGCCCTATTTCGGTCTTGGACGTTATTAGGCATTACTCCTATTTGACCCACATTTCCCACATGACTGGCTATACCATCGGAGATTTCGGTCTCTGGAAGGTGCAACCAAGGTGGGCAGGCGGTCGTGCCCCTTTTTTAATCCCACCCATCCCATCCCACCTCTCCAACTAACTGCAACCTAGAGGTGGTGGAGAGGCTCTGTACCTGATAAGCGGGGAAGCCAGTAGCAGTTGAAAAGAAAAGTCATTTTTATTTATTTTTCACTGGGCTAGGGGTATTTTCGGACCTAGGGGGTGTTAAATAGTATACCCGTTTCTAGGGGTCCTGGGGAAAGCTGAATAGTATACCCGGCCCTAGGAAGTGCTAATACACCCATTCTTGACCCAACAAACTAATTTGAACAAAAATTTTGACCGGGCCAACTGATAACCCCTGGCAGTGTGTTGGACAGTTGCAGAGGGGGGGGGGGGGCCAAAATCCAAGTACCACCCAGGGGAGTCAAAACATGGGGGCGGGCCAACTTCCAAAAATGATGGTATCAGAGTTTTGGGGAGGGCCATGCATAGTGTATACCCAGGGGATGCCAAATCTCTAACCGTTTCGCTCTAGGACCAACAGTTCCCGAGTTACGGAGAGTCGAAACATGAGGGTGGGCCAACTTCCAAAAATGACGGTACCCGATTTTCGGGTGGGCCATCCAACAGGGCAAGCCGCTATGTAGGGGCCCCGGTGAGGTTATTGAAAGGGTTGCCGAATTTCAATCAGTTTCGCTCTAGGAACAACAGTTCCCGAGTTACAACCATTCAAGTCGAAACATTGGAGGGGGGGGGGCAACTTCCAAAAACCCGAATTTTGGGAGGGCCAATTAATTGCTAAGCCAGAGTGTGGATGGGGTTTCATGCGCATGGGGGCCCAGATTTCGAACCGTTTAAGACCTTCCAAATTGATGGTCTTTATCCAAGATGGTGGTATCCACAGTTTTGATGGTGGCGGCCATTTTGTCTGTCATCCCTGGGCAAAAATAGTACTATCATACATTGCACTACGCAGTACGGTTGAAAATATCAACGCATTTCAATCCTTTATGTTACGTGTTCAAACCCTGAGTTCAGGATAATCATTAGATTTGACTAAATTGTTTAGAGGTTTGCAAGGGTTTCGGTTCGGCAATCCAAATGCACTGCAATACTGAATGCGGCTGAAAATATCACCGCATTTCACAACGTTTCATTTACGGGTTAAAACCCTGAGTTTCGAAAATTCATTAAATTTGACTAAATTGTTTAGAAGTTTGCAAGGTTTTCAGTTCGGCAATCCAAATGCACTGCAATACATGAATACGGCTGGAGATATCAACGAATTTCAAACCTCTTCAGTTACTGGGTTCAAATCCTGATTTCACAATAAAATGTTGGACAAAGTTAATGAGGCAGGATATTAAATGAGCTCACTAGACTTGTAGCTTGGGAACAGTAGGGGCCGTGCTACACCTGTTGAGCACATTTTATTTCCGGGGGGGGGGGGGGAGCAGTAACTACTACCCATACATTTATGACGTATTGTGCACTGTACAAAACAGTAATTGTGTGAGAACCATTTTATTAGGTCTGTTATAGGCCTACCTGTCTGAAGAGTAATAACGGTCCTATCTTGCTCGATGACCTTGATATTGCGGCGGAATTTGGTTCGCATTTTGCCTCTTCTTATCTGTCACATCTTCCCAGCCCTCCAATGGATGCTGGCTTCATTACTACTCCTTTCCTGTGCTCGGACGTGGAGCATGTTTTCCTTGCTTTAAGGGAGGATTCTTCCTGTGGCCCTGATGGCATTTCTCCTCTCTTTCTCAAATCCTGTGCAAAATCTCTTGTTACCCCCTTCTTTTTGATCTATCAAAGTTCCTTTTCTTCCTACACTTTTCCTACTCGTTGGAAAGATGCTAATATCACCCCTGTTCATAAGGGTGGGTCCCTCCATGATGTTAATAATTACCGGCCGATTAGTCTACTTTCTGTCGCTTCTAAAATCCTTGAAAGGTTTTTCCATAAATCTGTTATGAGCATTTGTCAACATCTCAATATCGACTTTAAATTCCAACACAGTTTCCTCCCAGGCCGTTCTTGTCAATCTAACCTACTTGAAACTTACAACCACCTTACCACCTTCCTGGATAAAGGGATGCAATGTGATCTTGTATTCTTCGACTTCAGCAAAGCCTTTGATTCTGTTTCTCACTCCCTCCTCCTTAACAAACTGTCATATTTGAATTTTCCTAAATCACACATCGCTTGGATCAACTCTTATCTTTCTCAGAGACGACAACGGGTTAGTCTCAGGGGTTCCTCTAGTGAATGGGTCCCTGTTACCTCTGGGGTCCCCCAGGGATCTGTTCTGGGCCCCCTTCTTTTCAATCTTTTCCTGAATGACCTCCATTCTGTCATCCACTCCTTTAGCAGGAGCTATGCGGACGACCTGAAAATTCTTTCTCCCGCTTATCTTCATCAAGGTCTTCAGCAAGACATCGACGCTGTTGCCATCTGGTCGACCAAAAACTGCCTTGTCCTTAATCCTCCCAAACGCGTGGTGCTGCATTTTGGGCATAACAACCCACACTACAGCTACCGCCTTGGTAACTAACTCTACTATCCCTACTAATACGTCCCATAGGGACTTGGGCATTTTGGTTGATTCGTCTCTTAAATTTCATGTTAATACTAACTATATCATCGGCAAAGTCTTTAAAAAAGCCCACTATATTCTTAACACTTTCTCTGCTGTCTCACCAAAGCTGTTTGCTCTCCTGTACAAAACCTTCCTTCGCCCTACACTCGAATTCTGTTCTCAGATTGGCCGCCCCTGTTATGCCTCCTTTTTCGCCCGTCTTGAAACTTGTCAGCGCCGCCTCACAAAATGGTGCCTTCCCCTAAAAACACTTTTCTTACGAAGAACGTCTTCGCAAACTGAACCTGACCCCTGTCAAAACCAGATTCCTCCGTGGAGATCTTATCCTCACGTACCAAATCTTAAACCACCTCATTGACGTTCAGGCTGCTGACTTTTTCTGTCTTTCTCATACCATAACCAGGGGGCACCCCCTTAAACTCTGTGGAAGTATTTCCTCCGGCAACGTGCGTCACAGGTTTTTTTCTGAACGTGTGGTCGAGGCATGGAATGCTCTGCCCGTCTCGGTTGTTCTTTCCCCTTAACTTGATTCCTTTAAAAATCGGCTGGACCACTTTCTTGCTTAGGCTTTTTTGGTGGTTGGCCCCTGGTTGGTCTGTGTTTTTGGTGGTTGGGGTGGGTGCTTCTTGGCTTTCAGCTTGCACCGTCGGGTTTTTCTATTCTATTCTATTCTATACATTTTATAGGCCTTCATTTCATAGGCCTACGTCTATAGGCCTATTGTTCAGTACTCCATTGAACAAGTGCTATATGAAAAAGTGTGTAAAAATATATATATATATATAATATGTCTTGTTCAACTACATTCTCAACAATTTATTTGGATTGAGTTTGGATTAAAAAATCAACGACTCGGTGGTAATATCTGTTGTTGTCCACCCTAAATAATTCTTAAGGACGGATGAGTACATTACTCCTTTGAGCAATAAATACCGTTGCAACATGATTTTAAGAATCACGCAATCAATGTTATAATAGTAAACGTAGTCATTTTGCTCCACGGCCTGCAACGTATTGGTCTCTACCTGTCATCCCAGCCGAAGATTCGAGTAAACTACACTGCTACTGGGCGAGGAACTACTGTTACATCTGTCACATGAAATAAATCCAACCCATCTAGCATTGGTTTGGAATACTAATTTCAGAAATTTTTAAACTTGAAATATCCTTCCCCGTTTCCCATCCACACTCGAGCTTACCGGGGATTAAATCATATCAAAAACCAAAACTGGTAAAAGGTGCCGCTAAGTTCCGAATGGTTCGGCCCTTCAAAGGATTAATATCAACACACCGAAACATTCGCCAAGTTAATCGCACCGCTTAATAGTTCGAAGGTTAAATGAAAACTAGAACATTGCTACTTTCCACGCGATGCTTTTTTTCCAAAGTATTATTCAGTGCGAAGTTGGCGAATGTTTTGGTGTGGTGATATCACTCCTTTGAAGGACCGAACTATTCGGAACTATTCGGAAGGGCTGAACTATTAGGAACTATTCGGAATCCTAAGCATGTCCACTTCGAGTTACTAGAGGGCTTGCAACAGCAATTTGAACCCGAAAATCCCTGTAACAACCAATTGAAAAAAGGAGCTTTCACGCAAATTAAGGGTGATATACCTTAAATACGATTTTGGGGTTCAAGGGTTGCTTTTACGTAAAATATGTATATCACTCTTGTGTGCTGAACGTTTGTGCTTCACATTATGCTTTTGATTTGTTGACGGTTAGAGAGTTTCAGCCAAAACATTTTTTTTTTTGGGGGGGGGGGCGGGGATTGGGGCAATTTGGTCAGATGTGAAACTTTTTTCAGCGCACCACTCCGATAAATAAATAATTTGGTAGCCAGCGGAGGCCATTTCTTGAAAATTCATAATGTTTTCAGGAACACAGAAGATTCCAAAAAAAAGGTTGGTTTTAGCGAAAACATCATTAGGACATTTCTTATAGAGGTTTTTGTTATCTTTTATTTATTTCTCTACAAAATTTTAGGTAGGAGTGATATACCTCCTACCTATTTAGGTTCGTGCGATATTTAAGAAAATACACAATTTGGTAGCCGGTGGCGACTATTTTTTTAAAATGGTGGTGAAAGCTCCAGTGGGATTTTAGAGGACTTAGGTGTGTTACTCGGGGAGTATTTCTTGACATATCTGCCAAGTTTCATCTTTATGGGAATTTTTTCCGATCTAAAGTGCTAATTGCACCGGATTACTATAGTTCCAAGCGAAATATTAAAAAAATATTGCCTGCAGAAAAGGTGCAGCTGTACTTTTTTACGCTTTAATCCTATACTATAAGAGTTTCCCAAGAAAACGGTAGAGCTGAGCGCGAGAGCGACCGACGGAGCGAGCGTGAGCTTTTGAGATCGCCCACTAGATGCCACACTAACAACTCGCTCTCAAACGAAACCACTGTCAAAACGAAACTAGGACCAAAGTAGCACAGGACGCTACTTTTCGGTATGTACGCTGAGAGATGCTCAACAGGACGAAGTTGAGCATCTCTTAGCGTACATACAAAAAAAAATGCATTTTCAACGTTAATTTACCGCTAAAGAAGAACCAAGGAAATTTACTTTAATGTTAATTTGCCGTTACTTAGCTAAAGCCAATTCACTTAGCTAAAGAAGAACCAAGGCAACCTGGAATCGAAGCTACTTTCCTCGCTCAGGTATCTCTGTTGGCCTAGAGAAGAACTGCAGTTTCGAAGACCGCCTATAGATGACACTACACGACGATTGCTTGCGCTTCACAGCCATCATACCAAAAGATGACGGTCAAGAGCATACATTTACGAACAATATCTCCTTCCACTCTTTGCAGTTTTTAAAAAAAAAAATTGGCATCTTGACGTATATACCAAAAACATAATGCAATTTCAACGTTAATGTACCGCTAAAGCAGAACCAAGGAAATGTACCATTGCTTACCTACGAAGCAAATATAAGAACCAAAGCAAACTGGGATCGAAGCTAATTTTCTTCCCCGCAATAGGATCCCGGGCGAAGCCGGGTACTTCAGCTAGTACCATCATAAAACTGAACAAAAAAGGATGATAGCTTTAGCATTTCAACGTCTAATTAGTTCGTTTGGACGTTTTCAAATCCAGACTATGGATGAGTACAGCAGAAGTCAATTTGTATTAAGAGCTGAAACACTTCATAAATCTTAAGTACTGCACGTGCGGATCCAGGTAGGTGGGGGAGCGGTGGTAGCGATCGCCCTCCCTAAACCAATATTTGACTTGCCAAATCAGCTGCTACGATGTTACGACGCCATTTTAAAATCGCAACATCCCTGCCTGGTTAATGCCTAATTATTACATTTTATTTTACGATTATTGTATTATTGGTTCTCTAAAACTTTGCTCTTTTTTCTTAATTTTTTCCCCCACAGTAATGTATAAATAAATTACGACTACACAAACTGTGACGCGCCGACAAATCCTTGTGTGGGCTTTGCTGCCGACAACTGACGCGATGCTTTTTTTCCAAAGTTTAAGCAGCAAAGCCAGCCGAAGAACCCGATTTGTCGAAAATCTCTTATGTATTTATTTTTTTATTTATTTAGTTATTTCGCTTTCAGATAACCAATTGGCTCACAGTACAAGTACAACAGATGTTATAAAGGCCGACATCTTTTTTTTTCTAGAGAAACTAAAAATAAAATCATTTACTTTCGTGTTAAAAAAGGAATGGAACAAGGGCTTTGGGGATAACCCGTTAACATTTTGTAAATGGCCTAAAATTCGCTACTCTCAAATGTCTTGAATATTGGCGGC
>JAHWFP010024910.1:15671-31221 GCA_023313725.1 Lithobius niger
CCCCCCCCCCAGGTTTGGGGTAAACAGTTCTTAAATACCTCGTAATGATTCACCGTTTCCATTCCAAACTCAGGATATGTGCCATATCATACCTGGTATTTCAGTACTTCATAATACAGTATTGGGTCGCACAACTTATCAGAGGGAGAGGTAATTTGGTGGTGTTGTTCTTGTTTTTGTCTGACACGGTTTCAGAAAATAAATACTGCAACTACCTAAAATCTGAAACATAATCTAAGCCAGAAATTTCGCTGGGCTTCATCCTCACAGAGACCACTTTTTCGATTGGTCGAGCCATTCCGGAGTTACTGGTACCTGAACGATCATTTTGATTGTTATACATTGTTTTAACCATTGTGATTAGGGAACAATGCCACTCTGCAAACTCCGTATCCATTCTTCGTGCAAGTGGTATGTCTTTGCTAAAAAGTCGATTATTGAAGGGCGAAATGGCAGATTTGGCTGCGGTGCAAACCGACGAGAAGCTTGGAGGTTACAGTAGTGAACAGGTGGAACAGGTGCAAAAGCATGTGGTAGTGGTTGATTTAGTGTGCACATAAAGCTTTGTAATCCTTTTGTAGTGTTTGGTAGAGTATAGTAGTTGGGGCGTACGGCTGTGGGCCACGGCCTCAAATAAATTTTGTGGAAAGAATCCGTTTTTCAGCAAAACGATATACATTTAAACCAAACTAAGCTACGTTATTTCGCAGATGCAGGGTTTCAGAGCCGAGTTGAATTGTTTCAAAGTGGCCAGCAACAATCGACTGCATGCATAAAGCTTTGTAGCGCGACGCCATAGCTGTAAAAAAGGTACACGGATTACAAACAAAAACGTCAAGTGTACCGTAAAAAAGGGGGATATATAATTGAATATTCACTTGTTAAAATGAACACGGATAAAAATTGATGAATTTTCATTGAAATAATAAAATGTACAATTGAGAAAATTGCATCTGTTTAGGTGCTGTTGTGCTTTACCAATCATATATTTAAAACGTAAAGAACAACCAGCACCTAAACAGATGCAATTTTCTCAATTGTATATTTTAGTATTTCAATGAAAAATCATCAATTTTTATCCGTGTTCATTTTAACAAGTGAAAATTCAATCATATATCCCCCTTTTTACGGCACACTTGACGTTTTTGTTTGTAATCCAAATCTCAGGTACCGATGATGATATTCACGGAAAGTGTACTTCAGACAGCGTACGGAATGTATCCATGCTTCCTACGTACAATTCTGTATGTAAACCTTTTTACAATCGCAATGCCAACACACACACTGTGGAGGAGTACTTTCACATGGTTGTGATTTATGGAGAATGTGGTAGACGGGCTACAGAAGCTGGTCGGGAATTTCGCCGTCGATTTCCGCATCACACACCCTCGCACAAATTCGTACTGCCCACCGTGCAGCGCCTCCAACGAACTGGTAGGATTGAGCCTGCTCCACCCTTGGGGCGACGTCCTGTAGCAACGGATGAATCCACATTAGCTGCAGAATTCGCATTTGTTGCATTAAATCCACATACGAGTACCCGTCATGTAGCTCAACAGGCTGGTATCTCACAACCGTCGGTTGTTCGTGTTCTGAAGAGGTATCATTACTACGCCTACCATGTCCACCTACACCAGGGATTGTCGCCGGGGGATTATGAACGTAGGGCCTGGATGTTACTGCAGATTGAGGACAATCCATACTTCCATCAGACTTCCTTCCTAAAGTTTAAATTCTGATTTACATTCTGTTTAGATTTAAATTCTTTTTTTCGCAGTTAGTCACGTCACATGATTCTCTACAACTTTCCAATTTGCACTGGTAGCATAGGTATTACGGTGTAGAAGTTAGTGTTGTGACGACCTTGAACGGATGGCGCAAGGTCAGCCATGATCACATGTGCAGATCGCCCCCTCACCATACTACACATCCACGTAATGTAATTTCGATCGTGCGCATGGGGGAGGAACGGTGGGCACTGATCCATCCCAACTGAATCACCCTGTATACATAAAAAAGCAAATTTGGCAGAATTTAAACATCCTGACCGAGAAGGGAGCGACTTCCCACGTGCGGGGCGAGGGAATGCGGTCAAAGAGGAGGGGGGGGGGGTCACGGGATTAAAGGGACCATCATTTAAAAAAAAAGTCCTCTTCATCTTTAAGAATTTGCATGAAATTTGGTAAAATAGTACTCTCCCGGACTTTGTGGGATGATGTTGTCAGTTGCTAATGGTCATGCGCATCATACTTTGGTAGCATTCGCAGGGTACACTTCGGTAAAAAATACACCTCCAGTTGAGGAGTTGAGGGTGTTTCAGTGGCGGGGGGGAGGGTGGTTCAGGGATGTGTTTCCATGGGGATGAGGCCTCAGGCAGGTTGGGGTCATCAACTATTTGTAGTATTTACTTACTTTTTGGTAGAATTTACACATCTCGATGTGCTTAAAGAGGACGGACAACCGACGGCTCATCAAGAGTTAAATAAATACAGATGCAAAACTATATTACGTCCATTACGTCTATATTACGTCTATGTAAATAGGTTTGCATCCCGATGGGAAAAATCCCGTAGGGGTCAGCCCGTGGGGTGAGATCCTGCAGGGTATGGGTCCCGTGGTGTGAGGTTCGTGGGTGGGGTCCCATGCGATGGAATTCCCGTAGGATCACCGAATTTGCATAGAATTTACATGTATATTCGTAGAATTTTACACCTCCCAATGGTACCAACCGGGGGTGTCCAATGCGGGAGGGGGGGGGGGGTGCGGTTTGGGGGTGAGATCCCTTGGGGTGGTCACCAACTTTATGTAGTATTTACATGCAGTTTGATAGAATTTACTCATCCCGAGGGTTAGAGATGCGTGAGTTACCATCCAGGGGTAGGGGGTGGGGGGGGGAAGGGCTGTGCGGGTCCTGTTGGCTAACGTCTGTGGAGATCACGTGGGGTCACGAACTTCAGGTAGAATTTACGTGCGTTTTTGTAAAATGTACACTTCCCGTTGGGAGATTATGTTGTGGGTTTCGTAGGGGTGAGGTCCGTGGGTGTCATGCTGTGATGTCAGGACCTGTGGGGTGAGATCCCAGGGTCACCAGATTTATTTAGAATTTCATACGGTTTTTTTTTTTTTTTTGGTAAAGTTTAAAGATAGAACGTGGTGTAAAACGGCACAAAAATCATAGAGTTACAACGTAGATAAACTGCTGTAGCTTAATTCCCAATTAAAATAAATCCTTTTAATTACCCTTGTTGGAAAACGTACAACTTCACCTTTCATTTAAACCCAATTATGTAGGTGGGTCCTAATTAAATTTAACATTGCAGCTGTTTAAATTCAGGAATTATAATACACATATCTACTGTTGTATGTATGGCATACATAAATGGCCTAATAGAACTTAAATAGCGAATTTCGGCCGGAAGAGTTAATTTTACCCAAAATTTGAACAGAATCCTTTTTGAAGGAAATCTTATCATAAACATAATTGGTAACCTGTTTATTTTCAATCGGATGAACGGTTTAGACGCTAGAAGCAAAAAAACTATTTTCTGGTCAACCTTTCTTAGGAGTAGAAATTCGACTTGGAACCGGGCAGATTCGGATTCAGCATGCTCAAATTAGGTTAAAACCACCCGGAGTCCAAATGTCTCAACGTTTGCCATTGAACTAATTTTAGAGAGCCTTTCTGGGAAAAGTCCTGTTTACCATGAGCTAATGATTTTTGTTTCATATACGTTTCAAGAAAGTAGGGAATTGGTTCTATGTAATTATTTCGATAACTACTACACCAGTTAAATTTTACTAGGGCTCGTTTGAAAGAAAAAATTTAAACCTAAAACATTTATGTGAATGCAGATTTTAATATATTTAACGATTCGCCGTTAAATTGCAAAAAAATGCTATAAAAGTAGTAATATTACCTGGACTTTACCCTTTACGGGCCTGTAGCTACGAAACCATTCAAGTTATCGTAATAACGTATAGGACATAATATATTCTACACTTTATTTGAAAAAAAGAGCATTAAAATCGGTCCAGTAGGTCCGGAGATATTTGGATTTATTACAATACCAGTTTTTCGGAAGTTGATGACGTCATAAATCCTAATGTAGTCACTTCCGGTCGTGGCTAACCTTCCAGAATGGATGCTTATGATACTAGAAACCACTCCACAAAGTTTTAGCTTTTCTGTAAAAAAGTGCAGTTTTATTTCTGTTAGCTCCCTAACTTAATACCGATGCCAATGCCGAAGTCAATACCGAAGGTATTTTTTGTATGTATTCCGGCTGGTAAATATTTGTAATGCACATGTAAGCAAAAAACCGCAACATTTGTTCTTTTTTTTTTCAGCTATGGGTAAATAATTCTTTTACAAGGAAAATTAAAAGGCACCCACATCGATTTATGTTTGCATCTATTATGTTTGGGTCAGGCAACACCTGGACACAGAAAGAACAATGAAAAAACACGTTACATAACGTTCGGTGCAACAGCTTTATAATTCCATCATCACGAGATGCTTCGATTGGCACCATTTATGGTTGGTGCATTTTTAGGTGGGTTGAATTTATTGTTGATAGAGAGCTACTAGTTCAGACTCAGAACCAACTGAGGTAGTTCAAGCGTAACCAACTACGTGGTAGCATCTGACCAGTAAAAAACGAAGAAAAAAAAAGAAAAAAAACGCAAATCCAACCACGCATTTCAACAAATACAAGAAAACAATGGAAAACGAAACTAGTTTAACACATGAAAAACAGTATTTTGCCGGCCCTCCTTTTTGGCCAGCTGAAAATTGTTTCTATTGCCTAATAGGTAACATACATTACCTGTAAAATTATTGCATTCTTCCATAATGGTTGCTTTCTCGCTGGAGGTTTTGAGTTGTGTAGAGTCGCCCAGCTGCGTAACTGTGTCTGTGAATGCGTCATGCGAAGCCCCTCAATTAATGCACCCATGCGACACAGGCCTGCCATCTTTTCTCTCTCGATTTATCATGTGGTGACTCAAGAGGGGAGGTGGGATGGGTAAAGGTAAATTATGTTCCTATTAGGCAATAAAAACAATTTTTAGCCGGCCAGACAAGAGGGCTGCCAAAATACTGTTTCTCTTGCCGTTCGGAAACATAGATTACCAGTAAAATTATTGCATTTACAGGAGACCTCGTCAATCAAGATGGTGGGCACCACATGACGAGTACCCCAGGGTTACGAGCTGGTATCCCCCAAAAAGATCATACTTCGCACTTTATTGAAAACAGAAAAAAAAGAGGAATCATGGTTCTCTTTCGTAAAATGTGGTGGCCCTGAAAAGGGCCGTTTGTGAATGAGGGTCTTGCTTCTGCTTCAGGACGTCTACCGTTTTCAGTGCTTAAGGGGGTTTGGTGACATGTCTGGGAGCAAACATGGGTCCCAGACGATACAATCCATTGGCTTGAGTCGACATTTCACGAAAGAAGGCTGCTTGAAGGATCTCTGCAATGCTGATATTGTTGTAGACAGCCCAAGAAGCCGAAATCGCCTGGAGTTCGTGTGCGGTTACCCTTATGCTGTTTTCAGTACTGTCAATGTTGAGGTCTTAGTAAGCGTTCAGGACCACAGTTTTGATTCAGGTTGCAATCATAGTGGCCGAAGCAAAGCCGAAGTCTTTTCTGAAGGGAAGGAAGAGTTGATTACGACCTTTCCGGAATTCATTGTGTTCAGTCCGTTTTATGTAGTAGCGATGTGCGTGGGCAGGGCAGACGAAACGTTCAAGTTCATCTATCAATGATGTTTATTAGTGCTGGCATCATGATTGGCTTAGTCGGTTCGCAAGGTCATTGAGTTTTAGCCCGGAATGGAACTGCTGAAAAATTTTCATAGAACAAGCAGAAGGACGGGTCTATTGACAGGGCCTGTACTTCACTGGAACGTGGCAAGAACAACGGGAAAAAAAAAATAGTTCTGCGTGTTAGGAGGTCTAAAGAGCAGTGTTGAATGGGTTGTTTGAGTCCAAAACAATGGTGTGGTCCCAATCAGGACAAGTGAGTTGAATGGGGGGGCATTCGATCTCAAAGGACTCCCATAACAACATTGTAAATTTGCTCGTGCCATTTCTACTGACTACCAGAAAGGAATCTTTGGTTTTAGCCACTAGCACAAGCCGTACAACAGGAGCTAATGAAGGGCTGCCAGCAAACACGCCAGGTAATTTCAGTTTACAGTTACGCACACTATGGCAAACAAACTAGGTAATTGCAGTTTACAGTGAAGTTGCTATGGTAGCCTCACACAGGACAAAAAATAAATAAAATGAAATGAACCTTAAAACAGGCCAAGTAGATTCGAACAAGACACCTATGAAAATTGGGAGAAACTTAAAATGACGGCGGTCAACATCAATGAAAACTTTAAAAAAGTGCAACTGAGTCTCATTAGATAAACGATAAAACATTTGAAAGATATGTTCACTAGTATGCTAAGCCAATAGTGGGTTCCCGAATCATAACTATAG
Source organism: Lithobius niger (assembly GCA_023313725.1). Taxonomy (NCBI): domain Eukaryota; kingdom Metazoa; phylum Arthropoda; class Chilopoda; order Lithobiomorpha; family Lithobiidae; genus Lithobius; species Lithobius niger. The sequence goes on from JAHWFP010024910.1 coordinate 22,161, forward strand.
TTTATTCCACATTATGTTTGCAGGAAACTGACTGTGACGCCACGTTTCCTTGCACTACGAGTGCAAAACATGTCGACATAACACTTGTAGACACTATACAGTTACCGTTAGCATCTGCTAATGGGATATTTACTTTTTTTTTGTACTTGTGGTGGAAGGAAACGTGGCGTCAAGCAGACAGTTTCCTGAAAACATAATGTGGAACGTACTATAGCACAAGGTGAGTAGATAATTTTCTGCTATCAACACCATCAGTTCACATTTTCAGCAGATATTGGCCACAGCTAGAAAATCCATTTTTTCTACTTTATAATTTCGCTATTTTTTTTTCTGACAGTTGTGTTACGTACTTTAGCTTGCATTGCGATATCGGTTGGGTAATTAGACACCCATCAGGCTAAGCTTAATTTTGTCAAAGATGGCAAAAACCTGTAGCCTGCTCAGTCTACTATGCACCCACATCCATCCGTTATATATCGTTATGACTAGTTGTGCCAGAGCGGTAATGCGGCAATGGTCAGACATTTTCTCATCGCTGAATTTAGATCTTACGGAATGGGCAACATTTAGCATTTAGCATACAATTATTGTATAAGAATCGTTGTAGTTTTGAAGGAACGACGAGTAACAAAATGATTAAATAAGTGACCACAGAGCTCGTTAGAGTGACACGTTTGAAAGAATCGAGGCAGAATATGGAGAAAAGGGCAATAACAAAGGTTATTTGCGCCCATCCTTTATTAATTCATACCTTGATTTATACAATTGAGGGGATTGTTGATTTCGACGAGGGAAGAGAAATCTGGACGTTGAGAAGTAAATCGGTTGCAAGCCACTAAACTCCACGTGGAGGCGATTTTGAATTTTCAGTAACCCTAAATTTATGCTTGTTGTTCTTTATCAGCTATCAACTCAACAGCATAAATGGAACAAAACCAGCAAGAGTGCACACACTACTGACGACCTATTTTTTGAGCACCGTTATGATGGCTGGGGAACGTTCATATTCGTCAGTTCGTACATCTTCAGGTTTGTGGCATTCGGAAAAATTAGAATCCCCTCTTGCGTAATGTAATCCAACACACGAAGAGTACCGGATTGAGTTCGTTTTAAACTAGTTGATGCACACTTATTTAAAATGGCTTCACATTTTACGGAAGGGGGATTAACAAACTCCTCGTAATCACGCAGATCGGTTTCTTGAGCCGGCAACCAATCGTCTGTTTGCTTAAATGCAAATGGCAATAGCTGGAGGGAAAAAAAAACATTAACCAAATTTTGAATTCTCATTGGTCCAGAAAATTTGACATCATTTCATAAAATTAAATTATACAGGGTGTATCACGAAAACCGTTACAGTGCCATAACTCGAGAACTAATGAAAGCTTAACTCCGTAAAAAATTTACTGACAAATTCGCATGTAAACAATCCAACGCCAATCTGTTCAACTTTGTGGGGGCGCCCCAAAGGGGGTTTCAGGGGGCAAAGGGGCGTTTCTAAAAAAATTCAAATGGGAAGGGGGGGGGGGTCGAGTGATACATCATTTAAAAGGTCTTCTCAAACCAAGCAACTTCTGAAGGAAAATTTTTTGTTATATTGTCAACCAGTGAAGGGGGGCAGGCAAACAAAAAAAGGCAACAATTGAGTAAAAAATCTTTTTACACCATTCAATTAGATGCAAGTTTTATTCTCGTGTAATTTATTATGCAGATTTAAGATCTTCAAAATAAAAAGTTATGTGACGAGTCTTGATGAGTTTTCTGAACCCCCTCCCTCTCCACCGAGGGCAGGGGATAGACCAACCAGGTTTAGTTAGGGAGATAGGTGAAAAAATAGTGCCTTTTGTCATAAAAGCATGAAAATTGGCAGAAAACCGCCTTGTAATCTATTAATAAAACCTAGGGATGGGGCCACCTGAAATGGGGTTCAGGGTAGCTGTGACGCCATTTTTCAAAATGGTGGACTAAAATTGCAGCAGCCACACCAAAAAAGAGACGTAAAAGTTAGGCACATAGCATATCGCCCTTAATTCTATGGCTCACACATTTCAAAGTAAACGTCACAAAGGACCAATCTGATGATTTATTACATACATATTATATTTTATGCAAAAGCGATTTCGAATAAATTACTTCTGTAAGTAATAAGCAATGCTGAACACTGGTTTCTACTTCAGTTACAGTTACAATGACACAAAGCTCTGCATTTTAAGGCTACCCTTAAACGTTTGCATCTTGACATCATGCAGCCTTTTTTTAATCCACTGTGTAGTAGTTCATGCAATGACCTTCCTGCTTCTGGCAGTGTTGTCCAAAACGGCTTCCATTCTTCAGAGTATGTCCAACCCCAGTCACCAGGCGAAGGGAGGTTTTATACTGCAATCAGTGTCTCTTCTCTATATCTCAATTAGCTCAAATGGCTTTATTCTCTTTAAATGCTTTTCCCATACATATCCTCCTTGGTACACTTCCATTCTTGTGTGTTCCACTAAGGTGGCCTTAGTTGGTGGAGTAGCATCAATACTGCGTCTATTCTTCACAAAACAAGCGTTCGACATGCCTGATCAATATCTTCCTGAATGCTGGTCCTGTCATACAGCAATATGGTTATCATTTCTTGGACATGCACTCGTCTGACATATCCGAAGGTTCTGCAAAGTTCAAGGAACATCTTAGTTGCATCCAACATGAACATTTTCCCCTTGTTGCTAATGATGAAGTAGCATCACATCCTGTGAATGCGTGGAACATCGGTAAATCTCAAGACTTTTCAACACCAAGTGATACAGCAATTTTATATGCAGGAATGTAGCGATACTTTTGGCCTGTACCGAATGCAACCTGTACTTCGCCTAGCTTAGGCAGTGATGCATTGGTCAGTACAAGTACATCTGTATCAACTGTACGCACTAGAATCATTTTAATGCTTTTTTGCACGGTATCAGCTGTGTGGAGCAATATGCGGGTATCCGCTTCCTCATGGTCATAAGGAGCCATATTGTTACTATCCATTGCCGGGCAGGGCAAAACATCTTTCCCAAAAGTACTTACTACCTGCTTTCCAAACATGGCAAGACAAGTGAATGCTTTGCGTGAAAACTAAATAACTAAGTTTTATTTTCGTAAACATGAAGAAACTGTGCCCACTGTGTTGTTAAAGGTCTTAATGTAGTTTGCTTCAGTTTTTTTATGTTACATACACCATCCAGTATAACTGCAACAGTCTATGGTGTTTCAGGGTGAATACCAAGACAGCTTTCTAGGTAGAGCAACAGCTAGGTCGGATTTCTGTTCAGTTTGTAATCTGTTGCATTGTGATATGGAAGAAGGTGATAATGGATTTTTATGCTTGAAAAACGTTTCTAGATCACCACCACGTGTCTGGCAAGCTATATACAGTCTGGAAAAAAAACTGCAGTCCTTTTGCAAAGACGAGACTCCTAGTTTTGTTTTTGATGCCTTGGGAAGGAATGGTTGAAATGGATGGAATTCATTCTCGGTTACGGGGGTGTATTAAAGGCTTTTTTTCGTTACAGCAGTCATTCCTTCACAAACTATTTGTACTGTCGGTTTCCTTTATCTTCAGTATTGAGTATTGAAGCCACAGCAGTTGAGTCAACAACATGATGTGTATTGATTGATGATTCATCAAGGAATGGGCTGCCCATTTTTTCAGTCACACTGGTTAGTGATTTCACCTGCATTGCAAAGACTGACTGTACGCTTATTGAGTTTTCATGATGATGTGTGTCAAGGTCCCTATCTTCCCTTCGCTTTGCCAACTAGAACTGAATTCGACAATTAATCTGGCAGTTTCAGGTCCAGCCACCATCCATTTTTCGTGGGCTTCTGGGTTCTGGGTCAATTCAACTGCTCCTCCATCCCCTTTAACAACAGCACTATTCTGCCGACGTTCCTGATCAATAGCCATTGATGAGAATGCTCTCCCGCTCTTACATACTACGAAATAACCATTTTCTAATGCTGCTGCTGTATCTTGGTGTTTTCTCAAGACTGACCAATTCTCTATATGCACTGGAGCCCATTTTGCGTAGTTGGTATGGTTAAACACAAAGAAACATGGGGTTAGTTTTGTCAAACTCTCTATGTAAAGATTGCAATTTCCTTCCCATAGTGACCTAACGCACATTAGAAGGATGAGTTCCAACGTATCAGAGATTTACCAGTAACTGAAACAGAGGAGAGTCCCTGCATCTTTGAGTGCACCAGCTGTCATTCTTCCACGTTTTCACCAGAGCCAATAAGTTCTATGTAATTATTGTAAGCCTTCTTCATCAGGCTGCACAAACATCTAGCAGCTAGACATGATGGGCATGTCTTGTTCTGGTTACGTGGGATGCAATAATTTAAAGAATGATTCGCAGTTCTTGCAGACATAACCTCAGCCTTGACTAAAGCTTGAACCTGTCTGGCCCTTCAAGAATCAGAGCTACTAATGAAAAAAAGGGACTGAGGGAGGGCTTTGACTTGACTATCTTCTTTGACGTTATACACTCGTCTTTGGTTCTATTTGAAACATATCCCTCCTGATTAATTTGGTAGCATTACAATAGCTTCATCGTCACGATCCTCTTCACAAAACCTTTTCATAGCATATCCTATAACCAAATCAAGTGCTAAGACCACATCACGACCTTGTTTGGTTGCTTTCAAGTTCTCAAAATTTGCCAGTATTCCTGTTTTAAAGATTGTACTATGAACGTGGTACTGAATACCTAGCTGTTCAAGGCGATCTGAACACAGTTTTGAGAGATCTGTTTGTTTAAAGACTGGAATAACTTCAGTGTCTGTTCTTGCCTCCTCAAAGTTCGACAGCAGTTCTTCAAGGAGACCAAAATCATGATTTATGGTGTCCATACAGCTACCTGAATCAGCCGATATGTTGTATAAAGCAGCCAAACAACGTGCATGGTACTTCGTGTCCTATGCAACCAGATCATCTGTTAGTTTGCAAGTAGTCTCTCGTCTTAAAGCTCCATGGCACATTTACAAACACGGGCATCAAAGTGGAAGGTTAAAGCGTCATGAAGTCTCTTTGACTGAGGAAAAGACATCTCTTTCCCCGATACTTCATGAGTATTGCTTAAGCGAGTGTACTCTTTGAGGTACTTTCCTCACCAACTAGCTTTCTTCTTCTTAGCTCGTTTAATTGAACTTAATGCAACATGACTTGTGACACTTGGCTCCATGTTCCCGCAGTCTCACAAACACCATCTCTGTCATCGAGCCATCTTATATCTATATTCATGAGCGTAGCTCTTAATTCGTGGAAATGAATTATGTTATCAGCCAAAGTATTACCTCCTCACCCAGGACTAACACCTGTATGGCAGTAATCTGCAGGGCACTTCAGGGACTCATCAGTTTCTTTTCGACACAGCGCACATATTATCTAACTTATTGTCAAGTCAGGCTCACAGTCTACTGAGTATTTTTCAGTGGCTTAACTAAGTTGTGTATTTTTTTTATCACCATTGTAAGTTCTATACTTTAACTGTAGCCCAGAAAGCAAGGAAATAAATAGTGAGAAGCCCTATAAAAAAATTATATTTGTTACACTATAATTAAGATTTTACTATTATTTTATAATTTTTTAGCACTGCTTTTCCATAAAACAGTTCCCAAGGGTGGAATTTTTGAAATTTTTGGTGGCCCCACCTCTAAATCTTCAATTTAGAATATACAGTGACACCCTACCAAGTTTCATGCTTTTATGACAAAAGGCACGATTCTTCCCTTTTACTACACGTATCTACCTAACTAGTTGTTTTAAGATCCGTCGTGGGTAAAAAAAAAAAAAAAAACAAGGAACGCTATGGAAAGCTGCATTCTTTGCAGGAATGGTTAAGAATACCAGGAAACTTATTGCACTGCCATAAAACTTCGTAGGTTCGCCACAATGGGGCAAAGGGGCGTTTTTATAAGAATTCCAATGAAAATAGGGCAACTCACGTGGCAACGTACACTACAGATTTTTCCCTATTGCTTATGTTAAATAAAGTACATCACACAGTTATTCTTAAAAAACGGAAATTTGGATAAGCACGCCAAAACTAGGGGGGGGGGGGGGGGGGGCGAGGTGGTCTGGTCCCTGACTACGTGTTTCAGCAGTCAGCTTTACTGGGTCATTATTTGAACCCTCCACAGACCTTTTAAAATGGTTTGGAATGGGTTGAATTCGACTAGTATTGTCCCTCTCAATCTACAGGTTGTACATAAAAATAAAAAAAAATTTAAAAAAGCCTAATGTTAAAAAAAAGACATACGAATTACAACATTTTGTCACAGATTTCATGTTACACGTGTACTAAAAGATTTAATTATGTGTGCAGAAAATGTAGCTTGGCCATAGTGACAACCGATTTTTAAAATTTCTTATGGGTCGAACAAGCGTACGTCTCTCCTGTCCCCCAAAGGTGATTGGGGGGGGGGGCAGCAAACTCATCAACCCTCTTTATGTAACGTTTTCATTTTGATGCTCTGAAATCTGCACAATAAATTACGCGAGAATTAGGCTAAAACTTGCATCCAATTGAATAATGTAAAAAGATTTTCCACTCCATTGTTGCCTTTTTTGTTTGGCTGCCCCCCCCCCCCCCCTTCACTGGTTGACAATATCAAAAAACCTTTCCTTCAGGAGTTGCTTGGTTTGACAAGACCTTTTAAATGACGTAAATGATGTATCACTCGACCCCCCCTTCCCATTTGAAATTTCTTAGAAACGCCTTTTTGCCCCCCCCCCTGAAACCCCCTTGGGGCGCCCCTACAAAGTTGAACAGATTGACCTTGGATTGTCTACATGCGAATTTATCAGTCAATTTTTTACTGCATTAAGCCATCTTCATTACTTCTCGAGTTATGGTACTGTAACGGATTTTGTGATACATCCTGAGCATCATCCAACAGTGAAGATATACACTAGAAAATAAATGGGACATTAGACCACCCTTTAGCACTAATATTTAATTTTTGTGACCCGACTTGGATTCGGGCAGTTAACCAATACTTCATTGACATACTACATCTACATCACTGACATAATGCATAATGAGTAATCTTTCTGCGAGGAGAAGTTCTTGAATCAGCGCAGCACAATTATTATTGGAGCGTAGCTCCGCTATACAGACACTCCAATGTAGACACTCTAATGCAATCTTAGACCGTGCATCACGCAAAAACCACAAGGACTATCCAAACCAAATTTTGCATGCAGTAGCACGGGTGTCCGGACAAGGTTTATTAAAAGAAAAATCCGAAATCGGACATGAGGTTGAGGAACCATCAGGGTGACAAAATGGACCAATAGCAACAGCCAAAATCAAAACAACAACGAGACGCGAAGCCAAGGCATCCGATTATTAAAAGGTTGATTGTTGATGATAAGCAGGCGGCGTTAGGCGGTAATAAACCAAATTCAAGATATTTTCCCTTTTCGTCGACCTATTTCGACATTTGAATACACCATTTTCACGGTTTTTTCATCACCTTTCCAATGGCCCTAACCCCAAGCAACTGTCTCTTATTGTTTAGAAATTACAAGGCAAATCCGATCCGATCCGATTGACAACCGAAAGCAAAGAAAGCGGAGCTCGCTCCATTATGTTGCCAGTGGAAAGGATGACAATTGTGTTGCGCTGATCCAAGTACTTCACCTCACAGAAAGACGTCTCGGTTATTTAAACAATTACTTGAACAAGGTTAAACAATCACACGTACTGTTTTCGTCATTCATGAGTTAAGCGTTTGCTGCCGTGCCTGGTAAATCAAGATTTCATCAAAATTTATGATTGTGGATGGGGAAAGAAAAATAATCAGAGGTGGAGTAACACGGGGAAGAGTGTCACGGGTAGAGTAGCAGGTGATTGGTCGTGTGGCATCGTATGTGATGGTAATGATGGTGGTGTTTGCTTTAGGTTATAAGATAGATTCTGTAGCAGGGCGTGTTGCTTCGGGCCGAGGCCCCATTAAACGAATCAATCAAAATAATCAGTGTTTCAGCTAAACGCGCATAGTTTTAAACCAAATTATGCTACGTTGGCACACTGAAACCGATAGAAAGGCGTATTTATTTCGTATATGCAGGCTTTCAGAGCAGAGATGAATTGCTTCGAAATGGGCAGCGCAAGCGTAACGTCGATATCTTTAAATAATAATAAAAAAAATAGTTGCAGCAATTTTGTGATGCATGTCGGGATATGTGGCATTATCGGCGGGCAAAGGTTAGACTTTCTTGCACAAAGACGTATTTATTCATTTCCGGTGGAGCGAAGCGAACGAAAATCAGTCAAACCCGTGAGGAAATACTCATGCAGTTTATTTAGCGTTATTATATGAATAACGCCCTTGTCGTTATTATATTAACATCACTGGAGGGAGGTGAGGGATTACTTAAGGAAAATAAGAAAATAGTAAATCTTAATTGAAAGATCGATTGCGTCTTTAAAATAATATTTCCTTACTGATCGTGGGACACATTTAGACGGCTTGAATAATGACATCATGGCAATTAACCAACGAATTACTGGCTCACTCATAAGATTCACGGGATGCGCTGATTGAGTGAGCAAAGCAAAGGAAAATCGGCGTTGGTTTAGTCTTAAAGAGTTCACTACGCATAACCAGACCAAAAGGTTTTCAAAGAAACTTAATTTGATGCCGCGTGGACATTTGCTAATTTTTCAAACGGTGCTCCAACATCATCTATTCAGCTAGTTTACCATACAGAAATAAGGATAATAATGATGGAAGGACACGTCCAGACATTATCTATTTGCATTAATAGATCTGAATTAAGGTGATCTTTATTTAGGCCATCCATGATACCCATCAACCGAAAACCCTCCACCATAAGGACAAGTCACACCGCACCGTTTTGTCTTAATGTCCGCCCTCCTAACTTCAATTGCAACCTGTGAAACAACACAGAACCTCAGTTGCTTGTCTGATTCTTTCGTAAAATTCCATGGTCGTCCATTTGAAGGATATATGTAGTGCTTCAGCCAATAAAAATGCTGAGTGCCCCACATGTATCTCTCTTGGT
>JAHWFP010024911.1:0-12422 GCA_023313725.1 Lithobius niger
TTTTTATTCACAGTATTGGTGTCTGATGGTTGCACTAGGAGATTGTTTGATTTACTGGCCAATGTCGAATTACGAAAATTCTCAATATGCACCTTAGTAGGAATAATTTGAAGAAAGTCTTGGAGCTCCCTTGCATATAGTTTTGAGCTGCAGGATGTTCAAAAAATAAACAATACTGCAAACAAGACGTTAAAAAAACAAACGTTCAATAAAAAAAAAAGGCCAGTTTCTCTACGGATCAGCCAATAGGATTCATACAGATGAGGATTACATTTGCTTTTTTTTTTCAAGTATTTGCCAGTACTTTCTAGTGTTTTCTAGTAACTACTGACCAGTCCAACCACTTTGTTATGTATCAAATTTACAAACTGTGAGTGGTAAAAACTAAAAGAATGAGGCTTAACATTAAAAAAAAAATTCGTAATGAGTAATACATAAATAAATCACGAATAATTCACGAATGACGAAAGTAGGAAATTCATGATGCATATCGGATATATTAAAAGTATCATACGTCGATATCATTTCCTTAAGAGTGACCCAAAAATCTACATTATATTTCGCTTGAGCTGAACCATAAGCAAGTATCAAGAGACAAGGAAACGCAGTCATTGTGATGAAGCACAACGAAGCATGTGGTGACATCTTGCGTCGACACCAATGCCAGACGGAGACTACAAGCGTACCAAGGCAGCTACGAGGCAGCTTCGGAGAATCCTGTTAAAATGTGTTATTGAAAATTTTGAGCGATAGTCTACTTTGGTTACTTACATTCACTCCAAAAACACACGCAAACCATAACTGCAGCACAAATTCCCAGTCGGAAGTTGGGCAGCAGGCAAATTTTCGGTGATATCACCAGTAACGTTACCCGTAAGTCTGTCGTTTTCTTCAGGCCACTAAAAACACTACTTCAGTTTATAAATAACTCACATGTCGTGTTTTTTGTCGTACACTATTTGAAATGCTCGTGCTTCTCAGTTGTAACTGGCTGTGTCGCTTATCATCCTAGAGGGCCTTAGTAGCCAGTTATTCCACTTTGCATTGAGGCGAGTGGATAGATCTGGAGTGACAAGATGAGTCATTTGAGGATATGCCAGTTCCAGAGTATTTATGAGAGGCATCCCTCCGTTTTGAAATTGTTGGATTGTGATGGTTTCAACAGCTCGGAGGTGTGCTTCGTTGCTTGTATTTGCCTTCAACAAAATGCTCGTTTTTAGCCAATTTATCTGGTGTTTAGTATAGGATTCGTGTATTGCAATGCTGTTTTTACGGTCATTGTTGGTTGTAGCAGAGTACAACCAACAATGAATGTAAGTAATAAGTTTAATGTGTTATATCAACACAAACTTAATTACAGCTTCTATTCCTACTTATAGAAAATTTGTTAAAAGCACGTCGCTATCAGCATCGACATCTTGGCGCAGGCGTTTGATGAGTGTGCATGGTTGGGAGCAACAATTACTGAGAACGCCAAACAGTGAACACATCAAGCAATGCCTATGAAACTATACGATACTTTTCTCTGATATTCGGTAGTCGTCTAATTGAGAAATCAGTTTTACTGGCTGTTGCCGATCTAGTAGCAAAGCAAACCACGTCACCCGTTTGTCAATGAATTGTCGCAACCCGTGGAGGTGCACAGCAAGCCTTATCTCAGCTGGACTTTCATTTGTGTTTGGCGTTCTCGGTAGATAATAGTCCCCCAGCCACGCACACTCATCACACGCCTACATAAAGACATCGATGCTGACGTTTCATGTATATAACGAAGAGCTTTTTAACAAATTTGCTATAAATAAATATAAAGGAATAGAGCCTGAAATTACATCTGTGTTGATAATTACAACACATTTTAACAAAATTTGCCTTTGAAGCTGCCTAGGTAGCCTCCTCTTGGCATTGTTGCTGTTTGGAGTAGACATAAGATGTCACCACATGCTTCGTTGTGCTTCGGCACAATAACTGCTTTTGCCCATCTCTTGACGCTCACCTATGGGTTTAAAGTGCAAGTGAAATATTCGTGTAGATATTCGGGCGCACACACTTTACACTGTAAAGTGTAAACTAGCACTGAAACTACAGGCTAGCTCCATACCCATACCCTTTAAGGCTTTAAATAATCAAGGTTAATAGCACAAAGAGCCGTTTATTTAAAATTAAGGGTTGTGCCAAGCAAGCATGATACAAACCAGGTGTTCTTGTCACTTTAGTCAACTACAAAATCAAGGCAATTTGCCAAGTAAACCTATAAAGCTTAAACTTTATGGCATTTGCTAACACGTACAATTTTTTTCTGATGAATGAATCAGAAAAGCAGTGTACAAACAAGCTATAAAAACTGCAGAAAAAAAAATTTTAAAAAACCAACGCTGTCATAACAAGGAAGTTGAACGTGTCAATAAATTTACTGGAACAGGACAGTGGTTCCACAAGGCTTCTAATTTCGACTACCACTGGATTTGGGGGACAGAACCCACTCGATTTGCTTTGGAGTGATTTCGTATAAAGGCAGCATGGTAGAAACTTTTCCGGTTTTCTGCGGAAAATAGCAAGGTGGCTTTCTTTCTGCAAAACTAGGTTAACATTAATGAAATAGCAGCATGGTGGATATTTTCTGCACACGCTGCTTCTTTCTGTGGCCTATGACACTGTGAATATGGGAGAAAATTGGTACCGGCCACTAGCCAACTGGCGATTGAACCAACTCATTTGGCGACCAAATATTCGGCACTAGTCGCCACTTTGGCCACTAATTGTCGTAAGCATGGATGGATTAACGAGATTCCCACTTTCGGTAAAGCCAAAAAAAAAAAAAAAAATCACACTTGATTTGATCGAATCCTTATTTCTTTGTTTTTACGCCCCCAAACCATTACAATTCGTTTATTTTCTTAATTTCAATTTTATTCCCTTAAAAAAATCAAAAAAAAACAATTGTAGCAGGAAGTAAGCCCGTGACTGTTGCAGTCATCTTGTTTTACAGGAGTTGTGTGGCCAACATTTTTTTGGCTTAAGAAAGGGTGAAGGGCTCTTTTTGAGTCGACTAAAATTTTAGATTGGCGAATAAAAATTAGTGGGCCACTGGCCGGCATGTCATATAGCCTAACTGTATGTCCTGTTTCTGCCACCAAGTGTAAAGGTATTGAAATAAGCCATCAGCGAAAATCGTACACTAGAAATAAGGTAGTACAGTAAGCCACCTTTATGCACTTGTGTTTCCTTCTAGTGACGTGACCTGAATTCAAACTGGCACACTAGTCCATCACTAGATCACTGCCGTACTGCCTTTACCGATAAGGACACTAGTCCAGTGGCCGTATCAATAAAGCCGGTCCGGCAGTGATCTAGCGAGGGACTGGAGCACCAGTTCGAACTCGTTTCACGTCACTAGAACGAAACACAAGTGTATAAAGGTGGCTTACTGTCCTACGTAATTTCTAGTGTACGATTTTCGCTGATGGCTCATTTCCAATTTCCACTCCCCAAACTACACTTCCCTTCAACCCTTCAACTGTTTATAAACAGGTGCTGCCTTGACACGGAATCCCTGATGAAAGCTCTGTAAAAGTCCATCATCCAGAGAAATCTTCGAAAGCTCTTTCTCGGAGAGGTTCTAGAAAATCCGGAGAGGTTCTAGAAAATCCGGTATAAGCTAAACCTTCTGAGGCTCTGGAGATAACACTTTGGGAGGGATTACGTGCTCCTAGCAGGATACTATTTTTGCAGAAAAATTCACTTTTTCAGATTACTGTTAGCCCAGCTTTTCCTAGCCTATCTACCATGTCTGAAATACGATTTAGACAGTTTTCGCAGGTATCTGAAGACTGAATAGATTACCAAATCATCCACGTAAACCACGATATGGCTGTAGAGGGCATTGCCCAATCCCATGTCCATAAGGTACGCAAAGGTTGCTAGCTTGGATAGCCCACTGCATAGCCATACCATATGACATTACTTTGAACTGATACGACCATGTGTGACAGCGAAAATAGATGTATTTCTTGCTTTCGGTTTCCAGTGCTATCAGCAAGAAGCCTGATTTCATGTCAAGCAACCCTTCCGAATGTCAATCTAGTAGCAGTCGCCACTTGGCCAGTAGACCTTACAAAGCACTCGCCATTTCACAATTTCTACTCGCCACATACCAAATACGTCTTGTATGATGAAAGGTTTCACTAATTTATGCCTTAACAAAATTGTGCAATTTTCCGAAACTCCAGTATTAATGCAGAAAGTCCAGTTGTATAGCCCTTATAAATCTGAGCATAACGCCGCAAACCGTTCGTCTCTAACTTATATGGTTCCAGAGATACCCCTATTTTAGTGGCATGCACTGCAGCTAGTCGCCATTTTGGCGAGTAAGGCTAAATTCCAAGTCGCCAACTGTTGATTTCCACTCGCCAAATGGCGAATGGCGACCGACATTGGGAAGGGTTGATGTCAAGGATTGTAAACCAGTTCATCTTGCCATGCATGGAGAATACTTGACTGGCGTTTAGTGTTGGATGGTGTAGGTGGAACCACAAATGCAATGGCAGGCTACCAAATACCAGTATTGTTTCAATGTGGAAAAAAGCGCCAAAATTATAACAATAGTTCATTTAATCCTTGAGTTTTAGGGTTCAAAGCAGTACAACAATCCGTGAAAGATCAACAATGGCAAAATTGGAATTCTAAACAATACACAAAAGCGGAGCCCAATTTGCTGAACTTTGATGCTACATCCAGCGTTTGTTTATATTTACATTTTTACTTGGATAGCACGTTAGCTACACATTTTAGAAGATGTTTTTTTTTATCAAATATGTTGTGAAACACGTATTATGCTTAAATCAAAAAAAATTGTTGTTGTTATTTAAAAATCGGCTGTTTGGTGGTACCACAGCACTGTAACACCAGATACCGCCTCAATTTATAGGTACAGGAGAAAACACGAGTACCGACCGGCACCGGCTGAAAAATTCCTGGTTCTTCCCAACACTACTTGCGTTACTGGTCCGCTGACTGACCTTAAGTCTTCGAGTTAAGAAGACTGTAGTCACGGCAGAATCCTTTAGCAATTGTCACTCTTTTTAGTAGCAAGTACAGGTTCAGCTTCCCAAAGTGACACGGCACTCAGTGTCATCCCTGATCCATTCAAGCACCTGGGCATCAGTGATTACTCTGGTTTCCTTGTTTACAGAGCGATGTTTACAGACCTCTTATCTTGTGTTGGGAGAGATGTTACTGCCTCGTTTAATTAACATCTAAATTTGTGCAAACACCTTCTCAGCTGTTTGCATTGAGCATTGGAGCAGTGAACCTGTTGGATTTTCTCCTCCTGCCGGGCACCATCCTTAGTTTGTCACTCACACTCCACCTCTACATCCATTTGCGTGAGGTGTACAGTTTTAGTCTACCCAAACTTTGCAAAAGGTATGGTTTCTTACTCCTCTAAACTTGACGCCAGCAACCTTTTTAGATGTCTGGTATCAGGCCAGTCCAACCCATGAAATCTCTGCCTAGAATTACGATAGTAGCAGCGTTCTCAAGAATAAACGTCTGTTGAGTCACCAACGGGCCACCTGATCGTTGCTCTCCTGTACCCTTCACTTTGCATATTTCCAGTGGCCAAAATGAAGGACATTTAATTTCTAAACCACTTTATGCCCGCGCAAGCAGTGGCACCGAAAATGATCGTGAAACTGGTTCCGCTGTCAATTACCACTAAGAAAGGTTCTCCCACCAAACGTTATTTAAAGGTACAGGGTCAAACTTTGTTTCCTCACCTAGTCCATCACAATGCTGAACATTTGGAGCAAATAAACGTTTTAGCACCCCATTACAAAGTCCGACCTTAGCTCGCCAATCCGACCACAATTTGGTTTAACCAGGTTAACGACCTCCTGCTTTTTTTTTGGCTTTTGGGGACAGTGATTGGCTCTATGACCCTGCTTACAATAGATCCAACAATAGCCTTCAATAGAAAAAATCGGTTACTGGAATAAATTTGAAACTCACTATGCTACGATCGTCAAAAAAATCTTCACCGCTAATTTCGCACATTCCAAAAAGAAGACCCTCCTTAGCCCCAAGAAATCTTCACCACTAAAGAAATCTTAGCCCAAAAAAACTTCACCACTAATTTTCAAAAAGAAGAGGAGGGTACTTAAGAGGGTCTTCTTTTTGAAAATGAGGGAAATTAGTAGTAAATATTTTTTTGACGAGCCTTCAAAAGGGTTTCAGTTTCCCTCTGGAAAACCGAAACCCTATGCACGTTCACTGTTTTCTAGTCAGAATTAGTATTTCCAGAACTGCTTTGGGTCAAGCAGTTCGGGTTGAGCGTGGCCATATTCACAGGTTTTGCCTTCCATGAGAACGTAGGTGTTGGCCTTGTGCTGGCTGTCTGGTCGGCATGAAGCACTGCCTCATTCCTTGAAGATTGGCTTCTGTGTTGCTTTATTCTCAGTGTTCGCTAGAGCTATAGCCTCGCCAAGAAAGTAGAGTTCTACACAGAGGGACAGGTCGGCAGCGCTTTTTAAACTGGCAGAATTGTATCACAAACTCATTTATCTGTGCATGTGCACCCCTTCCCTCACCAATATGCGTCCCCAAAGGTGCTATTTGCATTCTGGATGCAAATTCACCGTGATGCATCTAAACACTTCCGGAATCCGGCGCTAAGCGGGAGTAATACCCACAAATTGCCTGGGAACTCGATAAAGGTTCATCGCAAGACTGAGTTCGTCATTAGTTCTTGTTATAAGTCTTCCTCTTAATTTGGATCGTCAAATTCCAAATTTAAAGTAACCTTGAACGAGTCCCAGTCCCAAACTGTACCCAGAAACATCATCCACCATTCCACATTACCTAGTAGGACGAAGGGAATGATGGTTCTAATGACATAAGCGTCTGGCAGATTCAATGAAATACTTCGATCAATGAATATGCATAAATCTTGGAAATAATATTAAGGAAAACTGAAAATAAGCCAACAGAGATAATGCATCCAAAAATTCTGCTGGAGACTTTTCCTCTCCAAGCGCAGTTTAGTGGACATGGCAACTTTTGGAGGCTTGACATTAAAACCTGAGCATAGGTTTAATATCGTCCGTCCATTCAAAAGTAATATCGTGCTCCCCGATTTCTTCCCCAGGATTCCAGTCAAGCACAGTCCTTACCTGAAGCCTGATTGATTTCATAATGGGTTTGAATTATTCGGTTCCGGTTCCTTCCGGTTTCTGCCCAACCTGCTGTCTCCAATTGACATGGCTACCGCACTTCCTCTTAAAATTGTTGCAATTTTGTGAATAGCATGGATGAGGTGGCCATGATGTCCTGAACATTTAGTGTTTGCCAACCGACTCTTGGCTGATAACCGGTGTGTAGTCATTGATCGAGCTCCAGGTTTGTCTGTGCACAAAAATAATGTTGGCCACCTAGTAGTTGCTTATATTGCGTGTAACTAGCCTGTTACAATGCCATTTAGTAGCCTTTATCCTGAACATCGAGAGTGTTATGTTATCATTTTTAAAACCAATGGTAAAAACAGCATCGTGCATATATAGTGGCAAGGTTTCAAACAAATATGTCATCAGTTTGATGTCTGGCTAGCAAAATGTCCTGGTCCCGTTAACAGAATGATTGACGATACGTCGCGGATAGTTGAAGGCCGCCTTGGGCTAATTTTGGCCAAATGTCTGCCGTTTTGTCAATTTTGGACTGATTTTGACATTTTAAAACACTATTTTTATCGTCTCGACAAGATCTTTCCATTGGTGGAGTAGGCTAGCCACATCATTAGAATAAAGCACTGAAAGGTTATTCAACAAAAATAAATAGGCTAAACATGTGGATGACCATACGATAAAAACAGATTAGCAGCAGAAAGTTCTGCTCTGGGGTCATGGTAGGCTACGGTATCAGTAGGTCTCTGATTAGAGTGGCCAAAACTATTAGCCTACTGAGTAATCGAACAGCATGTTTAGTGCGTTAGTCATGGATCCATCCCAACACCACCACCACACTTTCTTGATAAGGAACGTGATCCTTTTTTATGTTGATCTCCCCATATAGGCTAGTCATAGGACAGATGAATTTATCCGTAATCCATCTGTCCATTAACCATAAGCCCGTTAAAATATCCAGCTATATTTTATATCCATTAATCTGTCTGTCCTACGGCTGAATACAAAATTAAAAAGGAATATATTTTCATCGAGAACTTCTTCAATCATTTAGTGCAAGCATAATTTTGACTTTTTGACAAGGAACATATTTCCTACAAAAACCACATCTAGGCTAACATTATGTAGTAGCGGACTTTATATAGTACAGTACTCAATATCTAGGTTTTAAGCAGGCAGGGGTTTACTATTTCCCTTGCGAAGATTTTGTCAGCACCTTCTATCAACCCTCAGCCCACTGCTATGTGACTAATGCGGGATATGGGCCCCAGAAGTGTGCTTTGTACTCATGTTAATTGTGGCATGTAAACGATGCCAGTGTTTCCCAAAAAATATTGTCCTCCTCTATTTCAAGATAACCTCAGCAGTTTAAACTAATTCGACGAGGCCTGTGTAATGTATTTCCTTTTTTCAAGACCCTAATATGCTTAGTACATTTTGGAGTTGTTAACTTGTTATTGTTGTGACAGATTATGAATGACACGTTTGATTAGGTCTGATGATGCCTTGTCCATTTCGCCAGGACCGAGTGTCACATCATCACATGGGAATAATTTTCGTAACGCACCACTAAGTCCGAATAGAAATTCAAATATGCTTGGCTATCCAACAGCTTGCAGTCAAAATAATGCACACCAGCTTACATAGTTTATGTTACAGTGGGCTGTGCTAGAATATGTTATAGCTTAGTTATCCTTAAAAGGTAGTGTTCGCACAACACAAGAAAATGTCGTAACCTTCTCGAATGTCACTTAGGGATAGTCCGATATTGATATCGGTACAATCGTATTTATCGATATCGGGCCACTGTAAGGCTTCCGATACAGATATTCGCAACTCCAAAAAACGCAACCATCTTTCCTGCAAAACTGACACGAACCGCGGCAAAAGCAACAACCCAGCGAGAAAATCAACGCCATTTGATCAGCTTGTAATGAAAATGTTGCACTTGATGGTTCTGACACTCAAGTTTTACAACGACCAACTTGAAATCTAAACGAGAAGATGAATGTACTGAAGCCGTAAGTAAGAATAAGAGTAAAAATTCTCTTATTGCTGCACAGAACGTTTTGTATATCTCAGCAGTTGGAACCCATGCAAAATCATAAACTAAAATTGAATTTGTATGGAATTTAAATTTTTATTAGGTTTTTTTTATTATTATAATCGGTATCTGATTGGATCGGTTTACCTTTCATTGGTATCGGATCTGATCGGTTCGGCAAAAAAACCATGTCGGCCAATCAGTGAAAAAGTGACAGCAAGTTGGGTACTTTTTGCAGACACTGCTTTCTTTCTGCAGCATACGACGCTATGACGCCCCGTTTCTGCCATGAGGTCCATGCCTAGCATTTTGCTTTTCCATAATACCTAGTCCTTTCATTTTCCATACCTAGTGTCTTTTATGTTTCCATACCTATTTTGTACTTTTACATACAAGTTATGAGTTATGACCCTTATGGCTCATAATACCCAAATTGCAGTAGTTTCAAGATCAGTTTAATAAAACATAGGGATAGACCGATATTAATATCGGTATCGGTATTTACAGATATTACCGGTATTTTTTGTGTATCGGTATCGTATCTGTATCGGTGTTTATTTACCGATATTATAGCCGATACAATTAACTTCCGTGCGCGCTGGCTACTCCACCTAGCTTGAGAGAAACATTTCCTGCATAGCATAGCTTGTATCCCATGATGTCATCTACATAGCAGCTTAGTGAATTCAACGTGTGTGCATTGCCAGATTCGGGTGGCTTCTTGGGATTAGGCCTATCTGCAGTGTAGGTTGGGGGTTTTTTTTACAGTCGAAGTTACACCTGCGGATCTGACACCACTGATAAAGAAAATTCGAAATTTACTTTTTTTGCACACCAGTTTCATAATGATGAAATATGAGTTTGACTTTCTAACCCATTGACTTTTTTTTTTTAATCGGTATCGGTGTATCAACCCTCTCGAATGTTATTCCAGTTGCAGTCGCCACTTGGCCAGTAGACCTTAAAAGGTACTCGCCATTGCAGAAATTACCTCGCCACACGCCAAAAACATCCTGCACAATGCATGGTTTCTCTAATTCATGTATTTATATAGTTGAAAAATGTTCTTTTACCCCAGTACTGTTACAGAAAAGGATGTTGTTTAGCCCTTGTAAACCTGAACATAACGCCGCAAACCGTTCGTCTCTAGGTTACACGGTTCACGAGATATCGCCGTTTTGGCGAGTAGGGCTAAATTCCAAGTCGCCAACTGTCGATTTTCATTCGCCAAATGGCGACCAACATTGGAGAGGGTTGCGGTGTATCTGTATTTGTATCGGATCGGCGTGTGGGGTAAAAATCGGTATCTGGGATCGGTATTTTTCTGTATCGGTTGATCCCTAATAAAACATAATGGTTTTAGGTTTATTAGTACTCCGTACGGCACTTAATTCAACATTCTACCAAGAATAAAATTTAGAGCGAGGTGAAATTTAATAATGGGAACGGTAGGTTTTGCAGTCTGATTTTAAACAAGGTGGCTCTCAAACTGCCATCAAGGTGGAAAAACCGCAAAAGAGAGCTGATGAGCTTTTTCAAGGTCACGTGCAAAATTCAAGAATGTAAAGCAAAGTATTTATGGATTATTGTTAAGCAACCCTTCCCAATGTCGGTCGCCACTCGCCATTTGGCGAGTGGAAATCAACAGTTGGCGACTTGGAATTTAGCCTTATTCGCCAAATCGGCGACTAGCTATAGAGCATGCCACTAAAAAAGGGGTATCTCTGGAACCGTGTAAGCTAGAGACGAACGGTTTGCGGCGTTATGCTCAGATTTATAAGGGCTATATAACTGAATTTTCTGCATTAATACTGGAGTTTAAGAAAATTGCACAGTTTTGTTAATGCATAAATCAGAGAAACCTTTCATCATACAAGACGTATTTGGTATGTGGAGAGTAAAAATTTTGAAATGGCGAGTGCTTTGTAAGGTCTACTGGCCAAGTGGCGACTGCTACTGGATTGACATTCGGAAGGGTTGTTGTTAAGTATGTAGCCTACTGTGCAAGTATTGTAGGTTGTGTTAGCTCTCCCCCATAGTACATGACGATTAAGACATGCATGTAGATAAATGCAATGAACAAGAGTGTAACGAGGCAAAATTTCCTTTAGTGGATTTTTTCAGTTTGCAGATTATCTTCAGAACTGTGCCTACTTACCTAAAAAAATCTGCAGATAATGTGAAGTTTTATCTGTAGATTTTACGCAGTTTTTTTCATACAAACTGCAAAAATTCTGCAGAAAAACTGCAGAAAATGTGCAGATAAAATCTCCAAAAGAGTGCTAATTTACCACAAAAAATCTGCAGATAATCTGAATTTTTTTTTTGAGGATTGCCTGCAGATTTTTTTTTAGCAGGGAGCCTTTACCAGGTTTGGAAAATACTACGCTACCACTTTTCAAGCCTTTTCCAGGTTTATGTGCACCGTGCTTACACAATTCCCAAGATGTTGCTTTAGGAACGTGCCAGTCTGTACTAGTCGCAATTTTGGGGCTAAAATTCAAGTCGCCAACTTTTGGGTTTCATTCGCCAAATGGCGAGCGACTACCGACACTGGGATAGCCAGTTAAACGCGGTACCACTACCCTATACACCAAGTGTTGGCCTTACTACATTTTCTTCATTCTAATTTGATTTACAGCAATTTGTGGGCAGATTTAAAGGTGCCATGTAAGCTGTCCCGTACAACTCAGTTTTGCAACATTCGTTCAAACACATGGAAGTGTTGGAAACCCATTAATTTTCACGTTTTATTTTTCGCAGTGTCTCTAGTCCCGGTTGGGACGTAACTGTTTCAAGCCTATTTGGACGCGTTGTCGGGACCGGAATTCTGAGTGTGTGGATCCCGGCAAGCAAAAAAAACCGTAGTTTTTAGGCAAACTTATATTAGTTTTAGTTAGGTTTGGTTAGTTTAGGTTACCCTGGTTAGGTTCACTTTAACAAGCTGAAGGCCTAGTTTTCAACAAATTCACCGGGACCTGAGTATTTATAAACTGGATCCCGTCACCGGGACCTGAGACACAGCCTTTATTTTTTCAATCAAAAGTTTGTAAATATTGCAAAGCCTACATACGCGTGGGATGCAAGAAAATAGTGAGAGGTCGTGTCCGTTTCAATTGCGCACACGAGGTTTGTGTTTGGTGTTTTCTGTCCAGTAGGGACTACACAGATTACGGTACAGCTTACACCAGGCTTACTTTACTGTA
>JAHWFP010024911.1:12522-33998 GCA_023313725.1 Lithobius niger
ATATTATGTATATAGAGAGGTGAGTTTAAAAAAAAAAAGGCCGGCACACCAAGAGTATTTTGTGACGGCTCCCTGTGGTTTCAATTGCGCACGCGAGGTTAATGTTTAGTGTTTTCCGTCCAGTACACAGATTACGGTACAGCTTACACCAGACTTAATTTACTGTATGGAAAATGTAACCGGTATATTTTCATAATGCGAGAACCCCGTTCGTAACCTAAAAAAAAAAACCAATCCCCATCACCCCATTACAGTGCACATTTGGGATTTGAACTATATGTACGCACATGTGTCGGGAATCAACAACGTCAATAGAAAAACAGGATTCGTCTTTTCTACTGAGAGGCATTCTGTTTACTTTGTTGCATACCTTAACCGAGGTCTAAAATTATAATTTTAGCGTGTTCTTTAAATCCCCGAACACGAAACACCCACCATACCAACTCAAAACAGAAGGGATCGTCGAGAAACTCCCTCTCCCCAAATCCTCACGTAAAAACTCACATTTCACTCAGCTCCCCCCACTTCTCGATCTCAAAAACTGTTTACAACTTTTTCTTCAACCCAAAACGAGACCTATAACAACGCATCCAACAATCCCTCCCTCCAGGTACAATCAACGAGCAATCAATCGGGCGCCAACAATCACTGCAATCGTCCCGAAAACAACAAAATCGCCGCATGCAGCCGAAATTTCAACAACAAAACCGATCAATCATTCAAGTTTGGACGGACGGCGTGAGGTCGACGCACGATGGGGAGAAAAAGTTGATGTTGGTTGGACTTAAAAATCTGCGACTTACCCCATGTTTGTGTCGAAATTCCAAGGATGAAGATGATCCTCCATAAAAAGGGCATCCTAGGATAGCACGATCATGTCCCGATCATAACTTTTGGTCTTAATCCTCGATAAAAATCGCACCTCACTCACGATCGTAAGGAAACATACGTACAACCGCGAACCACAATGCAAGAGCCGAGCTCTAAGCCTAACTTCATTGGGATCTCGGAACTACTTTCGTGGAGGAGAAGCACCGGCTTGGAGCGAAATGGAAAGTGCTCCGCGTAGAGCAGATTTCTACGGAAGCTTAACAAGAGCAGCACAAAAAATGGCAGTTAATGAAATAAAACTCAGAACGGCGACGCAGCCAGTATTGTGAACAAGTCAAGTGTTGCAGGGCGCTAGCGCACTGGAGAACTTCGGTGTCCGTCCTCCCCCAGTACGAAACAGTGACGTAAATAAATAGGTAATTATCTAGATAAGGGGCACCACCCAAATCACTTATTTTTGTACTAACCGACGCTACTCTTCATCCCAACACCATTTCGCTTCATAAAACCCTGGGGAAAAGGGTGTAAGGTTGTAAAAAAAAATTTCAAAAGACGGAAAATGCTAGTCACATACGTGTTAAAGCAGCGGCGGCGACAGCCATATTGTGAGGGAAGAAGGGTAGCCAGAAAACCCGATTTGCACCTCACTAAAATTTTACGGAAACGTCACCTAACCTACCTAACCTAACCTAACCTAACCTAACTGACAATAACAACAAAACCACACGAAACTGGCAATAACAAAACAACGAAAGAAAAATTTCCGCAACGTTTGTTGTTGTGAAAATAGAGTTTTCCGGCTAACCTGCTTCCCGAATCAAACACCTCACAGTATGGCTGCCACCGCCGCATCGTGTCTGGAACTAGCATTTCACCAGAGATAATATACTGATTTTACGTCTTTTAAATAATTTGTTGAAAAGTTTATAGACAGACGTTTTCCCCGGGTTTTGTGATACGAAATGATGTCAGGATAAAGAGTAGCGTCGGTTAGTACAAAAATTAAGTGATTTGGTGTGATGCCCCTAATCTAGATAATTACTAATAAATATTTTTTCCTGGGGGGGTGGGGGGAGAGCAAATAGTACGCCCGCTTTACGTCTCCTGTTACAAAACTTACGACAACTTTATTTTCAATGTAGCTTTATTTTTCGTGCTTTATGTACTGTACTAGCGGAAGCCCGTGCTACGCACGGGTGGTGTTTGATGCACCATTAAAAATACTGGGACGATTTCCTTCCTCATGTGTTTTACGGAATGCGTGTATCCCGTCTATGTGTTTTTGCGTCCCCTGTCTAGCAAACGGTGTTTTTCGTTTGCCTCACTCCCTCATTCAGCGTATCCCTTGTTCCGGAGTCCATACACTTACATTACATATGATTCTTTCCTAAAAAAAAATGGTTGGAATACGCGTTTGTACATGTGAAATAATAAATACGCCTTTGTACACCGGAAATAAATAAATAGGCATTGGAGACATTGTAAGGGAGGATTCAACAACCGAAGCTTCAACAATCAGCAAGAGGGCGAGCGTGCTCATTCTTCCGACGGTAGCAAAGAAAAAGAGCGAGCGACCGACAATGAAAACGGATATGTGCTCTATCAATTACTTGTGGCCGTCTTGTGGCGGCCGTCTCGTTGCCGCCCATCCTACGCGACAACTCGACAACAAAAGGGCGAGCGGGCTCATCCGACAATGAAAACGGATATATGTGCTCTATCAATTACTTGCGGCCGTCTTGTGGCGGCCGTCTTGTGGCCGTCTCGTTGCCGTCCATCCTACGCGACAACTCGATTTTATTAATAAAGATGGCTATATACAAAAAAAAGTTGTGAAGAAAATAACGAATATACAGATTTTTTAAGGATTTTTGCCCCCTCGTCTCGTTTTTCAGCGATCCTCCCAAAAACCAGGAGAAGTGGCAAGAATTCTTAAAAAAAAATAAAATATGTATTCGCTATTTCCCCCGAATCTAGGGAAAAAAATCCAAAGGAAAAAAATCCACGGAAAAAAAATCCAGGAAATAAAATCCAGAGAAATAAAATCCAAAGAACAAAATTCCATGGAATAAAAATCCAATGCCATTGTTTTGTTTCTTTTTTCCCGCATTTTGTTATGTGAAAAAGCTGCCCATCAAGAGAAAACACTAGGCATTTATGAGGAGATCCACCGAAAACTTAAAGCCCTGTGTAAGCAATACGCCGAGGGCAGTCGAGAATTAAATAAGTTTTTGAGAGCAGTTGCGCACCATCCGATTACGGTGTGGTATTTGCGAATACCAGTGTTTGATAAAGAGCTAGGGCGCGTTTATGTAACGACTAGCCTTCTCGCAGCTAGAAGCTAGAAATCATCTGAAATTCCAACATGGCGACAGTTTTAGCTATCTCGACTCGTAACGAAAACAGTCAATAATGCGAGTTCAGAACTGTCTAGACAAATTTCGTCAGGAGGAATTCTGTATCTTATTGCCACAGATTATAAGACTTAAAGCATTTACTTAAACGACGTCGGATTTAGCTAATCCAGGTAGCGTTGTTACCAAGGCAACGACAAACATTGCCAGTGCGATTAAATCCTAGCTGAGTGAATGCTGAGAGACGTTTCTAAACGGGCCCTTAGGAAAAAACGAGCGGGCAAAAACGTTCCTTTGACACTGAAACAACTTGATCTTTCTTGGATGGTCGTGACGTCCAAGGTAATCAGGGTGGCTCATAAAATCCGTAGGATTCAAAATCGAGTCACCAGTTGTCACCGGAAACACGAGAACCAACCTTATGTGAGGGGTATAACAATGACTTCTACTGTTGGAAAATGTTTGCGCTTGCAGATTAAAAAAAAAAACGTCGATTATCGTCAAATCTAACAACCACAATATTCTAAGACTTATCTCCACCCTTGATTTTTTGTTTGTAGCGACTCAAATCAGGATTGGTAAACTACGTATGTCGAAATCACACTTCCGTAGATTCAAGGAATTCTCGCTCAGACATTGCACTTACACATTAAAAAAAAAAAAACAACCAAGTACTTGATATAATTAGAATAATACTACTTATGTTTGGGGAAAAAAAACGTTACAGAAGCCAAAACCAGTGCACTATTTTCTTACAACTAAACTCATTTTCGGATGTGTAGAAACGGAGGCCGCGAGACAGGCTGTTTTAAGGCCGTGCCATTCACTAGCTTTCGTAATCGCGTAATTCTGGTGGACAGATCCCGATTCTGCCGCAATGTGCTGGTTGGGCACGAGAGAAGGGGAGAGGGGTTATCTGTTGGGCAGGTTGATCTTTTGTGGAGGAGGGGAGAGGGGGAAGGAAAACGGCCACCCGAGGCCACCAGGGACGTAGAGGTTTGGGTTAGCTAACCCAAACCTCTACGTCCCTGAGGCCACCACCCTGATAGAAGACATTTGTTTTGAATGGCAAGGCCTGTACACAACCAATCTCGGCGGCCAAAAGAGTTCGAAACTATGTTTTGACCTCGCTGTCAATCACACCAAATTAACCCCCGTTGACTTGTCGTCAGTTGAAATTTACGTCATTGTATTTCGTGATTGATTGTAGCTTTATTAACACTATTGGACAGTCACAAACAAATGTTTTAAAAAGTTAAAGCGTAATGATCGATTTAAATTCAGATCCTATTTTTTTCTTGTTCTGAAAGTAACCAAGAAAACTATTAGGTGAAGGCAGAAGTGGCATAAAGGAAGAGTCCCCTAACACATTACTACCCCATGTTCCACTGCTCGTACCAGATCCCGACCCCATGTGGCCAGTTGTCGAACTAGTGACCATTTTTATTTTTTTGGAAAAAGTAAGTTAAAAAGTTTCCTTGTCTATGTTTTTATCTGACAATGTAATTAAAGATCCATTTTTTCAAAAGAGCACAACTTTAACATATAAAGGGCACCGTTGTGTTATCGACATTAGCATAATAAAAAAAATCAAACTATGCGTTTTTGAATTAAGCCGTTAATCATATTTGCGGAAGGAAGCTAAAATGTTTTCCGAAAAAAAAATTGTTTTCTGGAGTTATGGAAAGGAAACCTAGCTGCACACAGTTTGTGCACTTCCATAAATAACAGGAAAACATTTTTATAAAACTTTTTTTTTTGTTTGGTTGTTAAAAAAGGTAATGCCAGGATTTAAGCTGGCAATTGTTTTATTTTAGCAATTTGGCTAATTATTGCCAAATTTAGTAGCCGAATCTGACGTTTGTGACCCAAACCATATGACAAATTTACCCTTAAGAATCAAAGATGTAATATTTGGACACCCCACCCCCACACACACACGTAACTCAACCAAAAAATATTTAGCTTATTAGGTTTATATGGTTTCAAATGAACGTAGGACCTGTGCTTATAAAAAGTTCAGCGTTTTACTCTGCCTTCCAGAACGCAAGTTTCAAATTTTATTGTCCTGGTATTTCACAGGTGGTGTTGGATTAAATAAAGTAATAATCGAATATATGGAAATCAGCCACGTAACGTACGGTCGTAACGTTACTACTTGTTACCTGTGACTAAAGAGACGCAGCGAGAGTTGGTGGAATACACTGTGCGGGAGCAGTTTGTAGCACCCTTAGGGCCAGGTTATGAAACTGCAACAAATCTTCAGTAAACCCCCCAAAAACTTTATTGGGTTCCATCAGAAGTAAATTTTTTTTCTTATTCAGTATCTGAAGACAAAAAACTTTAAAAAGTACCAACATTAAATAAAGGTGATGAATTTAATGAAAATCCTTAGCAATTTGGCTAATTGGACAGGAAAATTATTAGCCAAATGAGAAAATTGTTAACATTTTGGCGATTTGACTGCCGACGGCATAATCCCCTGGTAATCCCAGTTGTAACATTCAAAGGCAAATACAAATCATTGTAAAGTAGTGGTTCCTGATATCTGCAACAGCATACCTGGAATCCTATGATAACAGTCCCATTTCCATTAAAAGCATTGACTAAAATGGTGGTTTAATGTGTTTGTCTGCATGCTTAACTTACGGGCGGATCGAAACTGATTATATATAGAAATAGAGAACAATATTTGTAGTGAACTGAATCTAAAGCAAAACCCACAAGGGTGAAATAACCCACCAAGTTTCAGCCAATCAAAGTAGTGATATCAGAGCCGAAATGGCTGCCACCAAGTTGCTACATTAGTTGACAAGCTAATCCCACTGAGTATTAGATCAAAGGTTAAATCAAAAACCTGACCATTGCTACTACCGGTAGCATTGGGCAAGTTTTTGATTTAACGTGTGAAGTAATAGTCGGTGGGATTAGGTTGGCAACTAATGTAACAACTTGGTGGCAGCCATTTTGGCTCTGATATCACTACTAATTAAATGCACACAGGTGATGCATACTCCAGAATAGGGTGCGCAAATACCTTAAATGCCCAGATTTTGTTTGATAAACTCCCCGAAGTAAAGCATTTATTAATAATGGCCAAGCGCTTGAATGCCAGTGCACAGATCTTCTGGCAATGTAGAGATGATTTCAAATCATTAGTAAACAAAACGCCCAAATCCCTGACTTCTTTAACAGATGGGAGATTTATATTATTAATGGAGTAGTTATAACAACCGTTTAAATTTCCAGTGTGGAATGAGACATTTATTTACCGAAATTGCCAGGTAACAGACCATGTTTTAACATACAAAATTTCATTTGCCAACGCTACAGATGGGCCGAGGAACAGGTTTTATGCACCAATCTTAATATCGTTGACGCACTTGTAGCCGAAAGTATTTCCATTTGTAAGATTTAGATCATTAATGTAATGTAAAGAACAAATAAGAGTGGACCGAGGACTGATCCCTGTGGGACGCCACATATGGTCTTAACCACCGATGAGCGAACATTTTCAATTACCACCTGTTGAGTGCGATTTTGGAGAAAGGCTTTGAGCCAAGACCAAAGTTTG
This sequence comes from Lithobius niger, assembly GCA_023313725.1. Taxonomy (NCBI): domain Eukaryota; kingdom Metazoa; phylum Arthropoda; class Chilopoda; order Lithobiomorpha; family Lithobiidae; genus Lithobius; species Lithobius niger. Next base: position 19,282 of record JAHWFP010024911.1, read on the forward strand.
CGCTGATACTATAGCTATTTATTTTGAACAGAAGTTTGCGATGGATAACCATTTCAAAAGCTTTCTTAAAGTCAAAATACATTGTATCGCAGGGGTTTGCCACAAAGTTTGCCACAAATATGAAGTAGGAGCTACTATCCCACCCTCCCACAGAAGGGGCAACTATGCAATGCTCATTTCGTGTGTTCCACCAACTGCAACTATGGAAGGGTAATGAGTTACCAGCTAGCTGCACTTTGGGGTTAACAAGATTGCCAAGGTTAACAAGATTGCCTAGGCAGAATGGCAATCTTGTGCCTACTGCAATCTATCAGTACCATCCTAAAGCACCGAACAGAGTGAACAGAACGCACTACTGTTAGGGACAGTTTGGCTCCAAACTTGACGTCGCGCGTGCGCAGTGATGATGCTTCAGCCGTTCAGTACCTCCTAAACTACAACACAGCTCAACAAGCTCAGCAGAGTATTTGATAGGTCATACCTTCACCGCGACCAGACCTCGCTAATGGATTTGACCAGGATTGGCTAATTGATGTGGCCAGGCGAGAGCAATGCCAAATTGCGAACCATCTCGGGGTGGTGGTTTGCTGGGGTGGAGGTTTGAGCATGTGCGAGATAAGTTTTGACGAACCTTGACGAAACAGATTCATCGCTGACGATGGTGATGTCAATCAAGCTGCATCAACACGGATATTAGCAAGGAATGAGCCAAACTGTCACCAACAGTGGTGCGTTTGGCTCGCTCTGTTTGGTCGTTTAGGAAGGTACCGAAAGATGCTATAGCCCCCGAGGCTGTCTCAACTTCATATTTTGCAGATGCACCACATGTTGTGGACGCAAGTGTGGGTACAGGAAAATAAACAGCGTGCTATCTGCCACAGTAACTGTTTGAAAAGCCTGACACCAATTGTTGAGGATGATAACCTTCAGGAGGAGTACGTTGACCTCGAATTGATTTGATGTTATTGTATATGTATTTGATGTTATGATTCATTGTTATAATGTAGAAACCTGATGTAGTGCATATGTAGTAAATAAATATGCATACCGGTAAATAAGTGTTTGATGTTATTTGATCGTGTAGTAACTTAAATGAGGTTAGGGTTACATACCACTCATAGCAGATCTCTGTCAATTTCTAAGATTTCTCAGTTTTCGAACTCGAGTATCTTGTAAACTACTGGTGCTACACAAAAAGATTTCGAGATATTAATAAAAAAAAGGTCACCAATTTTGGGGAATTTTATGGTCTAGCGAAGCCAGCTCACCTGCAAATCATCAATACTTTTGATATAGCCATTACTAGACTTACCCGAATAGCCTTACAAATTTCAAGACTTTTGGATTTTATTCCACCTTATGTCCCATTTTGACTGGACTATCTAGGCAGCCCAAGAGGCAAAGAGTACCTGGATCTTGTCTGCAGTTCTGACGTTGTCAGATAGTGGATTCATCTGTGTTCTAGTAGGCAACTCCAATGACCGAGCTGATCCAGGAAGTGATCAAGGCTGGTATAGGTTGTCATGTACCAGATCTGTAGGGGAGGAATGGAATACATCCAGGCTGAGTAATGAAAGTAACGGTTTTTATCCATGAATACCGTCCTCAATTAAAGTTTTGCACCATCCTCATTTAAATTTTTGCAAGGTCGAGACTTCAACAAAATGGTCGGTGGGCAGATGCCGTTGTCGCCTAATGGCTTAGTGGTGGATGCCTTACGGCTGCCTTGAATGTTCAGGTGCACCGTGAGTGGTCCAAGGGAAGACAAACTTGGGAGTGCCGGTACATGTCTTGTAGGTGGTGCGACGCGAAGGTGACCTAACACTTCCATGAGGCAGTCTGAAGGATTTATACCAAGGGGCCTTGACTGTAGGCAGCCCAAAAGGCAAAGAGGTCTCGGCGATCGTACGCAGTTCTCCTGATGTTGTCAGATGGTGGATTCATATCTGTGTTCTCGTACGCGAATCCAATAACAGAGCGATCCATGAAGCGATTAAGTCTGGATCTGGGTCCTTTCTTGACCTGTGCCAGATCTGTAAGGGAGGGAATAAGTTTGTTCGGCCTTTTCTCCACTTCAGATCTTTAGTAGCATCGAGGTAGAATCTCTGACGGGACACTGCGGTCTCTCCTCTTCAATCCAGCACTGACACCATGAAGGACTTTTATGGTTCTGTAGATGCCCGGGTGTTCGCTCTGAATGAGCTCGAAGTAGAAGTGTAACTGAGCTATAGTTCGGGCAATGCGCAGATAAGCCTCGTCTACTTTTAGGGCTTAAAGCTTACTACGGCATTTCGCAGATGGCAAGTTGAGTAAGAAGAGAGTCTTTTGGGTCTGGAGTCCTAACCAAGCTTGTTCCATTGGCTTTATAGGGTTCCTTGGGGAGGCTTGTCGGCACCAAAGGTAAGTCCTACTGTGGAAATAGTTTCCTTGTGACTAGTCTTTCTACGCTGAAAGCTTTGATGAGGCTGGTTATCCTCAAGTTAGACAACAAAGGTGTGCCCAGCCACCTCGAGAACAGAGTTTACGATCGAAATTAAAACTTTGATGGCGGCCGTGTTCATCCTAAAAGAAAATAGGTGGTTCTGGAAGTCAGTGAGTTGAGCTAGAGTGAGCCATGGGACCAGTCTTGTTTCCATAGTGCCAACGATGCTACCGAAGCCACTTACTTCCATAAGTCTTGCGTGTTGGTCCTCAAAGACAATAGACAATGCGGTTGGAAACTTGCTTCGAAAGGCCATCTGCCTGGTGAAGCTATATGATTGTAACCAGGCGTGATGTTTTAAGAGTAGTGGTGCTTGGTAGGGAATCCATCTTTTCATCTGGGTGAGCAGATCCTATTTCACGAGTAGTTTATTTAGGTAATTCGTCTCGTGAATTACCTAAGTAAACTACCCGTAAATAGGATCTGCTCACCCAGATGAAAGATGGATTTCCCACCAAGCACTACTACTCCTAAAACATCACGCCTGGCTACAATCATACAGCTTCACCAGGCGGACCTGGGAAGGGACTCGTGTAATTCGGAAACTGGTGATTACAGCATATGGCGAAGAGGTTGATCATCAGTTCCCCAATGAGCGAAGATCCTTTTGCACACTGGAGTTTTAGGGGCCACTCCGTTGTTGAAACTTTGCCTTTTCTGGATAGCTGGTCTGCCAGAACATTCTGGCTCCCTGGGATGTGCCTTGATCTTCAAGAGGATGGCTAGTTGAAAAATCTGGTTTACCTGCTGGTGGAGGTTCACGGAGTGGGTTCTTCCTCCCTTGTTCACGTAGGCAACAGCAGTAGTGTTGTCACTTTGTACTTGAATGGCCCTTTCTTTCAGGTAGTCCTGGTAGTGGCGCATAGCAAGGTAGGTCGCATGAAGCTCTTAATACGTTGATGTGAAGCTTGCATTCCGCTTGGGTCCATACTCCATCAGCAGTCGCAGCATTGGTGTGGGCATTCAGAGGTGTGGGCATCCAGAGGTAGGAGCATCGGTGATGAGAATTTCCGAAGGATCTTCCTCCCTGATGGGGACTCCTGCAGCAGTGATTGTAGGGTCGCACCATCACAGGGCATCGGCTATTGGGAAGCTTGGGGATAGCCAAATCCTGTCTTGATACTTTTTGGGTCCTGGTAACCAGTGAGCCTTCCTGTACCAGTGCAGGAGGAACACTCTCCGTCTACTGTCAGAAATAAGGTCCCCCGCTGCATCTGGGAAAACGATGCTTTTGCAGAGGGATCTCATTGATAAGGTCTGATGACCCAGCAGATCGATGACTCCTTCCTTGACGATTTGTGAGCTCCAAGCCAAAAAGAGCTCTGAAGACGTTGAATGCTCTCAAGAGCTCTACACGTTACGACTTAGGTTGATCCCGAAGCCCAGCTTGAAGAGGTGATCCACCATGGTCTGAATAAGAGGAACTTCTTGGAGTCTTTGGTCCAGAGAAGCCAGTCGTCTAAAGAGGCGAGTGTCCTGATGCCTCCGGAATGAAGAGTCGCAAGGATCGGTTTGGTGATCGAAGTGAAGATCCTCGGAGCCATTGTTGAGTCCAAATCTGAAGAGGTGAAACACATCCGGGTGGAGAGACGTGGAGATATAGTTCTCCAGGTTGACGGAAAGCATAAATTCCCCGGGTTGGACTGAGTTGTTACTGGAACCCAGGGTCTCCATCTTGAAACTTGTGTTGCTAATGAACTTGTTTAAGTACTTCAGGTTGAAGGCTAGACAATTCCCTCCTATTATAAACTAGAAGTCTGCTGTGGACCAGTCATTACATCTTTCGACAGCTCCTTTCTGGACGTGGGCGACCACTTCCATGAGGTCTTAGGTAGGGAGTGTGGAGAACATCTGGAGGGAATAATCAGCAAGTTTCATGTAATGGAGGAACTTCGTTTGGTAGCCGTGCAAGATCAGTGCAGGCGGCCACCAAACGAAGTAAGATGCCTTCTTATTCGAACTGGGGAGTCCTAACTGTCAATACTTGTATTCCGCACAGGGGAACTCGCGAGAGCATTCTTCCTTGCAGGTGTCATGTTGCCTTGGTGTTCGGAGCTTTTTCATTTTCCACGGGAAGATCCATGAAGGACAGCCCTTCTTTGACGTAGTCCCATTTCCTCTTTGTTGTTACTGATGCTGTTGCTGCTGTTTCTTCTTCTGTTGTTAGGCTGGAGGCGCAGAAGCTTGCTTGAACTCAGCACTCAAGGACGGTGCAATCTTTAGCACTTATGCTTTGAAGAGAGTTGTTGCCTCATGGTGCGTCATGAAGCAAAGTTCCTGGACTTTTGTTTGGTGACGTCCTATTGCTAAGGAGCATGAAGGAAAGCAAAGGGACTCCGACGAAGGGGAAAGGGATCATGAAGGGACTTGAGCGATAGACTGGATCCTTTTGTGAGATGCGGCCGTTGACGGACAAGAGTCTAGTGAGGCAATCGAAGTACTACTGACCGCCCTATGAATGGACTTAGAATTCTAGCGGGCGGTCAGAGGAAGACAGAGGAAGAGCGTGGCATCAAGCGAAGGGGGCTCCTGAAACGAAGGGGCACTAGAGTGACAATCCGAACTATGCTTCGAAGAATGCTTTTTTTTCTTCTTCAAACAGTGTTTATAAGCACTTTTCTTCTTGCTCTTTTTTGGACTTCTTACGATGCTCCTTTTTTTAGTGAAAATCTGAAGAAATGGGCTCATCTGAATCTGCTGAAGACAATGGAATCAGAGGAGGACTTCGGAGAATCAGCGGTAGAAGCACTAGCACGCAAACGTTTGGCCTGATGTTACAACATACAGGAGGAATCACGTTTCTGTAAAATTATAACCGACTGTTCATGTGGGTTTATTTTATACGCAACACAAGGTCTTGTATGTGGACCACTCCCGACAGTACCAGCAAAGTCCGTGATTTTAAGATCTGTGAGGCGAAAATGCATGCAATTTTTATGCTGATCTGGTGTTAGACGTTGTTTTGACATTGTACGAAACCTAAGCACGCTATAACACCATTAAAAGTACAACACACACAATTGGATTAGTGCACAAAAGTTCACAAAATGTGAGGCGACATCCACTCAATGGTTTTGCAATCATGGAAATTTAAGAAAATACACGGACGATGAAACAACACGTCTAAAAGGGTAGCGTCCTGACAATAAAGATGGTAGCCGATCTACTCCAGCGTGGCACTTTAAAGTGGTACTATCACCGATTAAAATGCGAACAAAAAACCATGGCGCCATCTAGCAGCAATGATATTGTTAATCTTTATAGCTTGCTCCCAGGTGCACGAATACGAACCAAATTTTCACTCAATAATTAAGGATGTCGTGGCTTGTTTGCTTCGTTAAAAGAAATGCCGTTATGCATTCCTTCGCTTGGCGGAAGCAAGTGCTAGATGGTACTACATTGCGCTAGATGTTGTCAGATTTCGTCTGCTTTCAATCGGTGACAGTGCCACTTTAAGTGCCAGTACATGGCTATACTACGGGTATGTTGGTGTGATGGACATGGTATTTTTTAACTCTTTCAGGACTTTTTGTTTTAATACAAAAGTTTAATTGGGGAAAAATCTTTCTCAATTGAATTAGAATATAAACTAAAAACTAGATTTATATTTACCAGTCAGGGTAGTGTGACAGCCGAATGGGTTCCCTCGGGGTCTATTCTGGCTACTCTCGTAGCCCCAGGTACCATCAGACGTATTCCCCTCTCCTACCTACAATTTCTATTCCAAAAATGTCTAGGCTAGTGAGGTTCAATGAGGCAGTTTGTTTATAACAACGTTACTATAAAGATATGTTCTCTTAGACGAGCGTTAATTAGCTTCAGATGGACATGTGGCTCAAAGATACTTTACTTAAAAAAATTGATTCAGGTCAATTCAGTTAACTTGCTTCTACTGCGACAATTTACATATCGAAATGTTTTACTAGTCTTTTAAAACTCACGTAAATACGAACAAAACGACAAAAAAACGTGCAGGTTCTATTATGCAATGAACGAAGGACATGTGTGACGTCATTACATCTCGCACATGCAAGAGAGCGGCATGCATTCAAAGAGTCCTAACACAGAGAAATTTTGGCACGAGTTCTGGATTTCTCATGACCACGTAATGTCAAATAAGATTGCAAAATTGTCATTTAACAAAAGAACAAACGTTGCAACCTGCCTGGTTCCCCGGACAGCTTAGGTACGTTTACCACTAAATGATGAGCCATTTACTGGCGCAAGAACTTCATCAGTTTGAACCAACTCTTTGCCAATACTGCGGCCAAGTTCAGGAACTGTCCGAAAGGTGGAGATACAGGCTGGCAATGGCCAGTCAGTACTCGTGACTAGTAACCCCCCACCCCTAGATGTCCAGTCACTACGAGATGTCGAGGATTTTTTGGAAGCGGGGTGGCTGCCCCTGGGGTGGTGTTTGCAGAAAGTATTGGTTTATGGGAGGGAAGATTAATTGGGATCAGTTGGAGCGTTATCGGGAGTTGGATACGTGGGTGCTCAGGGTTAATTGTTTTATGGCTGGCGAGGTGGTGAAGTGGAAATAGGAGCTTGTCTTGTGTTGACGTGAGGGAGGAGGTTGGGTTCGACACGACAGGAAGTTGCATGATCTGCCAGAGGGTTCGATTGTGCACATGGTATACGAATATGTGACTTGAAAGTGCAGTACGAAATGGCTGACAGGACAAGGAGGATGGCGGAAATATACACGAGGACAAGAGGTGAATGGGCAGGGGGGAAGTTGGGGTTGGAAGAGTGGGATTAGGATTTGGAAGTAGAGGTGGATGTTGGAAACAGTGGGAAAGTTGTGTACGGTGGAGAATCGGGAGAAGAACTGCAGAGTCGGCTAGGAATGGGCCGGGGGATTCGGGGGATCAGGGGAATGTGCTGTTACGTTGTTAGGGAACGGAGAGGAAACGAGACGGGGGCAGAGGCTATCCGATGGCTCCTGGGGCGGAGGGAGGGGAGGGTAGTGGAGAAAGAATTGTGCTTCCGGGATGATAGAAGATGAATGGAATAGACTTAGGTTTCTTGGGGGCAGGGAGGGGGGGGGGGTTTGGCTCTTTCTCTTTTTTCCGGGTTACGTGGCTGAAGGCTATGCCCTGTTTCAGAAGGGCAACCAACAGCATATCGCGGTGTGTTAACGAGTTTAAGACTGAAAGTGATTCGATGGTTCGATGAACAATGCTGTAAAACTAAAGCAAAAATAAAAAAAATAAAAAACTTAACAAAATAACATAACAAACCTTTACTTTAATCTTATGAAACAAGGTTTTAATTAAGAGACACAGTTCACACCGGAAGGTTAAAACACACTTTTATTAGTGTAGTGTACATCTAAACAACACCTTTTCATTTGCCCTACCGGAACTTGTATTTACAGTAAAATATTTACACTGAACATTACTATGCCTACTAACCTATACAGAAAAATTAACAAAATAGTAAAATAGTTCATTGCATAATAAAAGGTGTGGGTGGAAGAATGTTCAAGTTAGTAACAAGTGCTATAATGAAAGCTTTGGCATTGTACTTTAAAGTATTGTTATAAAACTTGATTTAATTTGTACTGTATATAGGATTACCAGCTGTAACTGGAGCAAGATGATTCAGTTACGGGAGGAGCATGGTTAATTCCTACAGAAGCAACCCTTGAATTAGCACCAAGTATTTTACGTGACCAGACATTGCATCGCAAATATTAGGCCTGGCAAATAATAAAGTTGTTTGATTTATGAGTAGACCGGCGATAAATACTACGCAACGAGGCAATTCGTTTTAGAATTCGAGCAATTCGATTTCTTCGAGGAGTTCACGAGTCAACAGAAAAAAAATTACGTAAATATTCTACTTAGTCCATTAAAAAAAGAGAAGTTGGTTCTCAGGCCCTCCCGCACCGATTTTTTGACGAGAAATAAAAAGAAACGACGCGGCAAAAGTACAAGTTTCAGATCAAAAAGGGTCATTAGTACGAAATGAAAATATAAAATTACCATTCTTGTCGTTAAATAATTGTATGGACATGTGGTAAGCAGAATTACGAGGAGTGTTCTTTATTTTACCTAAAATAACAAATTATTCCCCAAACTGTATGTAAAAATAGGGCCGAAAAATAAAAAAATAAAATTCCGCCCGCCGCACGAATTTCAGAAGAAAAATGCCCGAGAAACATTTTTCTTTTTTTAAATGGCCTTATATTGTGTCTAGTTTAATGCTTTTTTGTTTTTACCAAACTAACTGGTTGAACTGGAATTAAAATTTCACCGCTAAAAAAGCCTTTCAACCTGGTTAAACTGGAACATTGCAATGTCAAGTCTAGGGCCAGATTGGCTAAGAGCCACAGCGTGCAGTTACACAGGGCCTCCATTGCAGAGGGGTTTTCACCAAGGCCTCCACTACCGTGGAGAAGGGGGAGTGTTACGGACAAGGCTTCCACTTGCGTTAATCCAACCTAAGCTAATCAGAGGCGAGCTCAAATCAATTTGGAAACATGATAATAATAGGCACCTACCTTTTAACTGTAAACCAAAATTTGGTAAAGCCTTTTAAGATAGTACTACTCAACGATGCTTCGTTCAGACACGAAAGACAGGTACGAGGATTCTTCGTAATACACTCGCCCCTTTACTGCTCGTATTAAAGAACTGATAGTGCTCGCGAACTAACCATGCTTACTCCCCCATCTTCTCCTTATAATAAACGAAATATCTTTCACCATGAAACATGCTTCAGGTACTAAATGTCTTGAGTATTACAGTAAATAACCTATTTAACAAATAAACACCCTGTTGAATGCCCACCTACTTAAATGCTAGATGTACAAAATAGTGGAAGGGGGGTGGGGGCTTCCTTCCACTTCATCATCTTTTTTTTTTACTACAAAATTAACTAAAAGGTTTTTACATTTCACTAAAACACTGTTTATCCAACACGATTATTTTTCGACAGCAGCTGTTGTTTACACCACCACACCAGAAATTTGCAACACGACTAGTGCCGGATCACTTTCTCGGAAAAAATACCAAGGTGGTCGCTGCTTTGCTCTGCAAACGTGCAGTCGCCTCCAATCCTGCAGTTATAAATAATTTTCGAATAATTATAAGATATGTTCAATAAAACGAAATTGGTGAATAATTGAGAATATAAGCAATGTATTAGTGAAACCCGAACCTCAGTTGTAAACATCAATGATGGAGTAACCACATACGTCACTGTGAAACAAGTGTTAGAAAAATGAATTACGTTTACCCATCTACTGCAGTGGCCCATGATCAATCAATAGGTGATTTTACGAAGAGAATTTAATTTATGGAAGCTACCGCTGTGATGTTTGTACTTGATTTACATATAATTCTATAAAATTTATGTAGCTGTGCGGAAATTAACAGTGACAGTTAGCTTAAATAGCATTACCAAACTTCAACTCTCTGTTCACTGGAGCAAAAACAATATATGTTGGCAGCTGCATTGAATGCCAATAATCCAAAGGTTACTGGTGGATGACCTTCAAATATCATGAAAGACCTCCCCGCAGAGGAGACTTGAGTATCGTAAACTTAACAGAACAGTCTTCAAATAAAAGATCATAAAAACTAGGCAATTAATGCTGTACCGGATGTTATCGTACCATAAATATGTACACATTATTTGGTACGTAATCAAAACAGTTATCACACCAGGTTAACTATACACAAAATTTCTTGAATGCCATCACAGTAGAAGCAAAACTAGAATAAAAACTACATTATTTACAAAGGACTGCCTTTTCAAACATACCTTTTCTAAATTACATGTCTGGATGTTTACGTCAAATTTTAAGAAGTGAGATTATTACAAACAAAAATGTCAAGTGTGCCATAAAAACGGGTTATACGATTGAAGTTTCACTTTACTTGTGAAAAGCTACACGGATAAAAATTTATTGATTTTTAATTTAAATAATCAAATGTACTATTGACAAAACTGCATCCTCTTTAAGTGCTGTTGTACTTTACAAATTAAAATATTCAATATTCAATACTTTATGAATTGTGCATTTCATTATTTAAATTAAAAATCATACATTTTTATCCATGTTCAATTTAACAAGCAAAGTAAAACTTCAATCGTAGAACCCTTTTTTTCACGGCACACTTGATATTTTTGTTTATAATTCATCACCCTTTTTACGGCATGCAGTAATGCCAAAAACTGGAAAAACCGGAATTGATATTAGGCCAAACAAAAAAAAATGGTGTGCTTCGCAGAACCCGACCGATCCTAACAGTTTTTTTCCACAAATCTGACGCGATCGCTATGCACAGTGAAATCTTGTGAGGAAAATGGCTAACGGGTTCGAAAGTTATCAGCATCCGGATTTCACAACACATACCCAAGCTAACACATTGTGCACAAAACAATGTGTATTTTGGATGCAGAACATGATTCACCATAGGCCTGCATGGCCTGCATTAAAAAATGTTTGAAAAAAAAAGTGAAAAAAAAATTCTTTTTCCGACCTACCGACCCTATTTATTTCAGCAATGTTCCGCGAAGCACACAATTTTTGTTGTTAGGCCTTACTTTAAATTTGCTGGAGTGAATACTTCAATCAAATAACTACTCGGTAATAAGGATAATGCTTCCCTTCATGTTTCCTCAAGTGCAGGTGAATAATTGTTGGCTCACAGCATTGCTAGCATATCTTTATTCTTCAGTCTATGCTTGCAGCTGGCGTTTGCTAATTGCCATCGTTCCCTAATTACAATCTTCAAAACAATGTAAAACTGATCGTTCAGGGTCCCGTAACTAAGGAATGGTTCTACCAATTAAAAAGTGGTCGCTTCGAGGATGAAGGATCACACAATTTCTGGCTTAGCCCATGTTTCAGATTTTCGTTAAGTGCAGTAGTTTTCTTCTAACACGGTGTGAGAACAACACCAAGTGAACATTAATCAAATTGAAGTGTAGCTCCCGACTTTTACTCTTGTACTGAATTGCATAATTTTTAGCATAAATATACCTTCCACACTTTTCTACTACTTGGCCAAGACAAAAAATATTGATAGGGACGAAGATAATGAATGTTTTAGTTTGTTTTAGCTTTGGTGGAGTGAGGACTTCAAACACATACTGTATATACTCGCCTATCGCAGAGTATGATAATGTAAAGGTTGGCAATTCATTGCTAAATTCAAAACCAGAAGAGATGGCACATCCATTTTCAGTGGCTCACTAGGATAGAGTTGAGCCAGTGTAAGCTGAGTGGGCGGCTTTAAGCTAAAGTGGTCTAGCCCACGGCATACTAGGCTGAATGACGAAACAAACCAGACAGAACTCGTCCATAGTAACAAGTTAAAAACAATCCAAAACCAGGTACTAGTGTACACCGCTCCCTTCCTACCAATCAACTACTACCAATCTGATGGCAAACCTAATACATATAGCTTCAGGCAAAATACTTTCTTATATAGCAAGCGTCATTCTACACACTTTCCATATCCTTTCTGTACTTTCTGTAGCAACAGTTGTTTATTGGCCAGCAAAGAATTGAAGACCACAGCTCATAAGGCCATGTAAAAAAAAATTGTTTAGTTTACGGGCGAGGTTGCAAATTGAAGGACCAGGCCATCAGGCATTTTATTTTATTTAACTGCCCACATTTCTTTGCAATGCACCTAGCTCAAAGCTGAAAGAGTATGCCTAGAAAAGCATAATATTCTACTAATATGTTATTTAAGTTGTCAAGTATTGAAAATATTTTAGTTTTTGCCAAATAACTTGTTAGTTGTTTGAGCTAGAGGTTTGAAATTTGAACCATTGAAAAGCTCGTTGAGCCGATTAAAATGGTGAACTGGAACGTCAAAAACGGTCCAAGTTTTGCGAAAATACGATTTTAAGCGGGTGTACCAAGATTGAGATACAAAATTTTGACCCACGATAATTTAATGCACCCGCACGCGTCTGTAGACCAAACAATTACCTATGCATGGCCAAAGAGACTGTTTATAATTTTGAGGGCAACAGTGCACCACAGACATGCACAATGGCACATTTTAATAACAATGAATGCTTCCAAAGAAAGAAGACAACAAACAAGTGCATCAAGAGACATGAGAAGACATACGTTGTGGTCCGTACGTTTTTTGTTGGAATCTGAATGCACTTTCGACAAAAAAATATAGTGTAACAAAGATTTCCACCGCCAAGGTAAACATCATACCGTTATTTCGTTTTGTGTATTTAGTGATAGATAGAAAAGAGAACCGGCATCACAAAGAATTCTGCCCAGTCTTTAAGAAACAGAGAAAAATTTTCTTTTAATTAGGGGAAGGGGGGGGGGGGGTAAAACTTAAACGAGGATTAGGAAAAATAAAAATGGACAGAACCGAACCCTACAGAATTATTCCTCTTCTAAAGTTACCAAAAATATAAATGAACGACATAATGCAATCTTTCAACCTCTGGAATCCATCAACGATTTGTTAGAACTTAGAACACGGGGAAATTTACAAAATTAGGTCATTACTAACACCAATATAAATACATTAATGGTCTCTTAAAAAATAATTTGGTTTCCTATCACCAATCTGTAAATAATTTACAATGGAAGTTCGCGAAAACAGTCAAATACATTACAGTCGACACCGCTTACAAAGAACCTCGACGGACCGACGAAAATGGTTCCGTATAACTGAAAATTCGTCATATCCGGAAGAGAATAGCACTAAATTTGTTAGAATGATTTTTGTAATCTGTTCTTTAAAAGCAATAATTCCTTAAAACCGCCTTCCTTATAAACGGTGTCTACTGTACTAAGTAGCACGTAATAGTAACACCGTGCAATCGTCGGTTCACTCTAGAGCGAAGACGATGTGATGCAACAACCTGCTGATCTTGCACAGGCTCCATTATTCACTTCCAGAGCATACTCTAAGGTGGGTGCAGTAACTGAACTCTTAACAATTCCCTAGCAATATTCTTAACAATAACTCAAAATTGTAACAATAAAATGGCTTCTTAACTTGGCCATATAGTGAAAAAGACTCAAAATCCCTAATCTAGTAAGCAAAACTGCCAAGAAGCATCAGTTCTGTAGCAATAGTTAAACTATGACTACTTCAATTAAATAAATATGGATGCAAACCTATTTACGTTGCCTGTTGGACTTATATCCGTATTTATTTAACCCATCTTGAGCCAATAGCTTTTCCGTCCTGTATAATACTTCAATTGGTAGAGCCTCTTTTCATATGTTTTAGAGGCTTGTTTTACGTATTTTCATGGCATGTTTTAGAGATTTTATAACTTCCCGTTCTGTCAAATCAAAGCATCACCGTGCAAAACCAAGTACAACCACGTCGCTTTTACCTTTCAAATCATCAATGTTTTTATTTAAGTTAAATCCTTCCTGAGGAAGTTCATCAGTAGCCGCGGACAAAATATTGTGGAATGCAACCATTAACGACTAGCTGGATGAGAAATTTAGTTTTCATTTTAACGTGTTAGAATCAATTGTTTAAATTTAGGGGGAAAAAAGAGGGGAAAGATTACATCCACCTCTTAATTTTCTGCTGAACTGACGAAGAGCTTTAATTCAGCTGTTTTCCATGTTATGGTTCATAACACAAGTTCATGGCAAATTTCTAATGAATTTATTAGATTAGCGATTTCGAGGATGTCTCACTTTCCACCTACCGTATTCTTTTCTTGCATAATTTTTTGCATAACTTCTAAAGACTAGAGCTGCCATCTTGGTGTTTGGACTGTTGAAAAGCCGACAGAAAAACTTTTAAAATGTTTTAAAAAAATGTTTTGAAATAAAAAACCGTACCAACTTTAAAAAAAAAGATCGTGAACGTCTCTTTTTTTCAAGTGGCCTTACTTGAATCTGTATGCTAACACCCAACTATCGTCGACTATGCAACAACAAATTCGTAAATGTACAAATGTGTTAAAAATCACCACTTCGCAATGCTTTCAAAATTCATAAACGTCAATGTCATTAACTTAAAACATTCCAGACCTAGTTTTAAATTATACTCCATGAATTAACTAATCTTTGTCGTCATAGTCACGCTCCAATTTACGGAGTTCTTTCATCCATCCAAGTTTCTCAGTCAACTTCCGCACTCCATTAACAACGTCCCCTACAAGACAACAAATCAATAATGTACGGTAATTAGCCTAATGTCATCTGCACGAGTTCATTATTTCAAAACTAGTCACACATTTCACTTCAAATTCTGATGACAAAAGA
>JAHWFP010024918.1:0-10345 GCA_023313725.1 Lithobius niger
TGCGGAGGTGAAATCGTCACACCTACGTCGTTCCACACGGCGCGACTTAAACAGGGAGAAACTATCGAACTTTTCGCGGCCAGACTAGAAAAATGGCTTCACAACTTTGGAGAGTCAAACCTTCCGATTCGGATGCACAACGAGCTTTTAAACAGCTAGCTAAGGATGATGGTATGCGTTCAGTATTTTTACACGCCATGCCACGAGAAATTGAAACTCATGTAACATCGCAAATGCATACTACGTTCAGGGACACGTATAATTCAGCCATTTATAAACGTTCAGTTTTAGCTGGATATCAAGGCGATGAAAATGATCGTAACTCAGATCAATGACTTTCTAGAACTCAGATCAATGACTAAATGACTTTCTAGAACTAGATTTAATTACGATAAGATCGTCGCTCATGATCGATCACTACGTGGAATAACAATAAGCCCCTCCCACACGGGATGGCGGCATATACCTTCAAAGTGCCGCGTACGGGGAACAATTAATGAACCCGAACGCAACAATAGAATGATTGACAGGCGGAGAGGTCCCAATTGACGATAAGGGCCCAAGCTGTCCAAATGTTACTATATTTAGCATTTCAATAATAAATCAATACTACAATGGATTGATCATGGCCGATAACGCCACAGTATTTAAGCTGAACCGCGGAATGCGTGATATCATCCGATCATCAGCAGCGTACCAGACGCTAACTAGTTCACGCCAGTCAAATTCCGAAGGCCGCAATCCAGGAGTACGCCAGGCAGATTTCCGTGCCGAGCTAGCGACGGGGCTTCGCCGCTCAGCCGACCCGTGGGCCCATGGCCGCACTCAAGCTTCAATTAATGAGCTAAGTATTCTGATTGATTAGCGATAGCTAATTGTGTTTATGCTTAACTAGTACCAATCCGTACGCTACTAAATTAACCCGAGTTCCTTAATTTAACTCAGAGAATATAATAATGATTAGGTTTACCGCTCGACTTAATCCGTAATGCCATTCGTTAAACTCATGTCAAATCATTGTAATCATACAATCAAATCATAATAATCTGTCACTGATTTAATTGGCCATATGTGGGGTCAATATTGTGTACAGCGGAGCGTTGATTAAAGGCCCAGTATAATTGGATGTTTGCTTATTATTCAGCCTACCTATTTTATACTTGATTTGTGTTTTATTACAATTGTTTGCCCTTATGCCATCCTGAACGATAATGTTTATTCTAGTCAAATGGTCACTGGAATAGAACATTACAATGGAGTCATAAGTGTGATTCAATTCTCACAACTAGCCCGAAAAAGAAAAAATAATACTAATAATTTAAGAGCATTCAGTTGTATTTTATAGAAAATATTGCCATTTTCCGCACTTTACAGTCCTTAAAAAGCTGAAATTTAGCGTTAAAATCCGGGTCTGATTTTTTTTACCCAACAGTCGACAACGATATTTGATTTGGTTTTAAACAGAATTTTAACAGTCAAAAGTACGGGAAAATTTGGTAGCCTATTTAAGAAAATGGCACTGGTTAAGCTTTGTTGAAAAATAACATCGTTGATTTTGCTTGTATCTTGCAATTGTTTATGAAAATGGTCGATTGACATGTTCAATGCTATGAAATATGTTCAAGTGTATTATCTTGTGTGCATTTAAAGTGTATTTGCTTTGAATTTTCCACAATAAGAGGAAATTTTGGTTAAATTTGGGTTAAACTTATAGGCCTAAATTTAGTTCAATGCATTTGGTTTATTAGTCACTACAGTGCCAATTTTGTGTGAAATTGATCGTGATTGGTCTTAAAATAACCACCGTCAAATTATTGCCGACTTCACGTGTTAAAATTTGGGAAAATTTCCTAAATTGCCATTTTAAAGGGAAAAATCATCATTTTGATGCAAATTTGTAGAAAATTTTACAAAATTTTCAAAGTGCTTAAAACTTAAGACTTGTGCTACAAATTAAGTTTAAATCCACTTTAAGCTTAAATATTTGCTTAAAATCTAGTTAAATCTAGCAAAATCTAGTTAAATAATGCCTAGAACTAGAAGTAATCGTGCTAGAGGCACAGTTCAAGTCTCTTCGAGAGGCAGACAAATTAGAAGGCCAGTAAATCGCCAAGATTTTGTGGAATTCACAGACGCTTCAGTCAGCACTAATAATTTAGACAATACAAATACTACTCGAAATGAATCGGATACAGAATCAGAGTATTCTGACACCATCGACGAGATCGATGACGCAGTAAATTTACCTCCTCCCAAACGAGTTCAATCTCGCTCAGCTAATCGCTCAGCTCAAAATAAGGGTAAAACTAAAGATCGAACTAGATCTAGATCGCCACATAATAAACGTGCAAACCAAGTACCTTTAAATTCCCAAGTACCACTTAGTACTCAGGTACAATTAAATAATCAAGCACCACCAAATAATCAGGTGTACGCTAACCAAAATGCGCCATTCAGTCATACTTTGCCATTAAATGAAAATGTTTCACTAAATCATAGTGTACCGTCGAATCAAACCATGCCATTAACCCAAACAGTGCCGTTAAATTTAGTAACGCCACAGCATAATCGGGTAACACCAAACTTAACACCAACTATGCCTACCTTACAAATGCAAACAAGCGCTCAAACGCCGCTTAATATTCAAGTGCCTATAAATTCGCAAATGCCGAATCATTCCCATGTTCCTATTACTCCTAATGTAGTAATAAATTCCCGAATTTCTGATGGTAACCAAACTCCACTAAATTTAACCCCTAATCATAGTAGCGGACGACAGGGTGATTCAATGGATGATTCACGTCTTCAAAAGATTTTAGATCATACTTTAGCAGTATGCTTGCAATCAAACAGTGATAATCTTAAGGCAGTAACTGATAATCATTTAGAAGTGTTAAAAACTATTCAAACTAGAGATTCACAAACTAAATCTAGACTTTGGGCCGAATTACGGGCAGCCAAAAAGGCTATCCTTCCTTTTGCAGGGGATGACTCATTAGACATTTTCGCTTTTGCATTAATGGTCGAAAATTTGCGAACATTAGATCCTTCACTACAAGATTCCGAACTAATTTCAGCTGCATGTAGTAAATGTACAGGTCCAGTTGCAATTTATTTAGCCATGAATCCGCATATAGCCACTTCCCGAAATTGGGACAGCTTTAAAGAAATTTTAGTCGATAGATTTGGTTGCGGAGGTGAAATCGTCACACCTACGTCGTTCCACACGGCGCGACTCAAACAGGGAGAAACTATCGAACTTTTCGCTGCCAGGCTAGAGAAAATGGCTTCACAACTTTGGAGAGTCAAACCTTCCGATTCGGACGCACAACGAGCTTTTAAACAGCTAGCTAAAGATGATGGTATGCGTTCAGTATTTTTACACGCTATGCCACGAGAAATTGAAACTCATGTAACATCGCAAATGCATACTACATTCAGGGATACGTATAATTCAGCCATTTATAAACGTTCAGTTTTAGCTGGATATCAAGGCGATGAAAATGATCGTAATCCAGATAAATCAAGCACTAAACAACTTTCTAATACAGAAGTTAACAACCTAGCTTTTGGCACAATGCTAGATAAAATGAATTCTTTAGAGAAAGGCATAACTAAGCTTAGCAATGCTAAACCTAAAAATGTTGAAGCTAAAGTTAGCGCAATTAACACTAGCGTAAATCAAGGTAAAATCTGCCATCGTTGTTCAGCCCCAGGGCATATAAAACGAGAATGTCGTACAAGAGACGAAAACTTACATACAGTACGACAACGTTGGAACAAATTTAAACAAGAAGGAGGATTTCCAACAAACAAATTTAACAACAGAAACGGTCGCGGAGGTAACCGTTACAGGGGAAATAACCGTGGTAAACGCGGAAATTATTTTTCTGGTTTTGAAAATAGGGATTCTAATCAGTTCAACAGAAAAAATAACCCATATGCATTCCAAACTAGCGCTAGCAATAACAGTAACAATGGTTACAATAATGGGCAACAATATCAGAATTCCGATAATAATAATAATTACGGGAGGAACCAAAACCAAAATAGAAATCAAAATCAAAGTCAGAACCAAAATCAGCAACGGCAAAATAACAACAGCCAAAACCGTGTTCCACAACACGCTACAGACGTAAATGAGCCCAATGACTCATGTCGAAGTAGTTGCAATTCAAAAAACGAGCTAGTAGTCTGAATATGAACAGGGATTCAGAACTAAACTTAAATCAGTCGGAACGGAGCAGTAATGACGATCAAAATCCACACGTCAGCTCAGTTCAAGCTCAAACTCCTGTTAATCAAACAAATGAGATGAATAATACTCA
The DNA here is from genome assembly GCA_023313725.1 of Lithobius niger. Taxonomy (NCBI): domain Eukaryota; kingdom Metazoa; phylum Arthropoda; class Chilopoda; order Lithobiomorpha; family Lithobiidae; genus Lithobius; species Lithobius niger. The sequence goes on from JAHWFP010024918.1 coordinate 4,329, forward strand.
TTCTTTAAACGTAAAATGCGTTTCATTATTTTCAGAAGAAGTTGCAAATAAATTAATGCTAGATTTGTATTCAAACGTCGAATGGCACCAGCAAAAACTTGCTTTGCCAGATCGCACGCTAGCACTACCACGTTTAGCGTCATATTTTGGCAAAATTCCATCAAAATATGTAGCAAGGGCTATAGAGAGTAACAAAAATCTCGTAAATGAATTTACAAATGCTTTAAACACAGTTAACGATAAATATGGTTTAACTTGTGATTCAGTAGTGGTAACTCTATTCGAAGATGGTTTAGATTCTACAAATTTTCATTCTGAATTAAACCCAGTTGATACAAAAAAGCCGATAGTTATTGCTTTATTAGGTCACGAACGCACAGTTCAGTTTAAACATACGGATGATACATTTTATAAAGACGGAGTTAACATGTCTTCCGGCACATCTATTGGTATTTCACCAACAACGCAGAAAGATTGGAAAATTAGAATTCCAACAGTTGTAGGAACGTTCGAGCCTACAATCTGCTTAACGTTTTGGGACAGCAAGAATGTTGCCGACCCAAATGCGTCACCAGCGAAACACTCATCGTTGGGAGAGCGAGGAAACTTGCTCACGAGCATTTCCGCTCAACCAGGCAACAGGTGGTACAAGCAGCACCATCTAGCGTCAGAGGTTGATACTAGCCTCGAGTCGGAGCAGCAACGAGAAGCATCGCTCGACTCGGAGCAAACAGCGCCTAACGCTGATAACGTTCAAGTGAACACAGTTTTAAATAAAGCTAAGGTTAAATATTCACGTCCACACTTAGTGTTTGACGTTGGTAGTAGGCCAGAAATCTGTTTATTAGACACAGGTTCTTCACTTTCGTTAATCACGAACACAGCAGCACAACGCATGCTTAATGATTTTAGAGTTAAATGCCATTTAATTCCGATGACCACACCAGTCAATTTGGTTGGGGTCGGAAATCGTCAGATTAAAACTGATAGGAAAATAGTAACAACTATAGAAAAGTGTGAATTTTCTAGAAATCAAGAGTTTATTATCGTTCCTGATGGTTCATTTGGTAACATTTCAGTACTATTAGGATACGATTTCATGTCAAATAAGTCAGATTCATTAGCATTAAATTGCCCAGATAACGTCTTGACTATAGGCGATTTAAAATTTCAAATGTCGTCTACACCAGCATTAGCTCATGTAGCCTATAACCAAAATAAGGAAATATTAAACAGGGAATTTTATAAACCCAATCACATTTACGTAGCGACACTTAACGTAGCTACAGACGTAGAAACCAATGATAATCCTAAATCTACATGGAATTGTACCCCTAAACAACATTTAATAAATATTACTGTATCTTTGCTAAGAAACGAAATAATTCCAGCAAATTGTGAGAGTAGGATAACGGGAAGTTTACATTTTCCATATCCAGAAATACAGACAGGAATATTCCAACCTGAAAACGGCGAATTTCCTGTACATCTTGCTCACAGTCTTGTTAACACAACTCCCACAGGTATTATTCCAGTTATGTGTATAAATCTTAATGGATTTGACGTAGAACTAAAGGCGAATTCTATCCTAGGTACGTACACGACTGCTATTATCGAGTACGAGGATGACGCTTCTTTAATCTCGTCAAATTCAAATTTGCCCACCTCAAGTCCCATTGAGAAATCTCAAACCGCAAGTCCCATCGAGGTATCTCAAAACTCAAGTCCCATCGAGACTTCTCAAAATCAATCCAAACCGAGTGAAAGCTCATCGGAGGTGCCAGTTAGTAGCCTAACTGACGCTCCCAAGCCAAAATCCAAGGCAGAACTCGATGCGGAATGGGAAATTTTGAAACATAAATTCACGTTTCCAGATTTAAACAGGGAGGAAACGGGAGAATTTCTAGATATGCTTAAAATCCATCAAGACTCATTTTCTAAGAACGATTTTGACTTAGGATGTTATGAAGGGTACGAAGTTTCTATAGATACTGGCAAGTCACAACCAGTAAGTTCTAAAATGTACCGAGTTCCATTCCACCAACGTGAATTATTGGATAAATACGTTGACGAAATGCAGAGAGTAGGAATAATTCAAGAAGGAAAATCAGGATGGTTGTCTCCTTGTCTAATGATAAAGAGAAGGCCAACTGGTTACCGCGTTGTCGTAGACTTACGCGGCTTGAATTCTGTCGTTGAAAGTGTAAGTGTTCCAATACCTACTGTGACAGAAACCATGGCTCACCTTAGCGGAGCTAAATATTTTACACGCTTAGACTTTAAGTTTGGATTTTATCAACTTAAATTAGCGGAATCTGCTAAACCTAAGACGTGCTTCTCTGCTAATGCTAAGACCTATTTCTTCAACCGGCTCCCAATGGGTCTTAAAACTGCGCCTGCGCACTTTCAATTTTGTGCACAACAAATATTTGCAGACGTGCTAGGAGCCTATTGTACCGTCTATCTTGACGATTGTCTTCTGAGTAGTCCAGATCTTAAAACTCACATCAGTCATGTGAATCGAGCTCTAGAACTAGTCGCTCGTTCAGGACTGAAACTCAGCGTTGAAAAGTGCGAATTTGCACGCAAAAAGGTTAAATTCCTAGGTTTTGTGCTAGATGAAAACGGGATACAACCCGATAGTGATAAAACAAAGGCTATGCAACATTATCCTACGCCTAAGACGCCTAAGCAAGTTCGTTCATTCTTAGGTATGGTAAATTTCTATAGGCGGCACATTCCTTCATTCGCCGAAATGTCACTGATTCTATCCAGACTAACACGAAAAAACTGTAAATTTCTGTGGGGCGAAGATGAAGAAAGAGCATTTCAAGAACTTAAGCGAGCTATGATAAAGGCTGCAACGCTTAAGCACCCAGATTTTTCTAAACCCTTTTTTCTTGAAACCGACGCCAGTGGAGTAGCGATCGGAGGGTGTTTAAGTCAATATCACGGAGGTATAAACTATCCGTTAGCCTACACTTCCCGAACCCTCACTGAGGCGGAACGGAAGGAAACGACCACTACAAGGGAAATTTTAGCGATTATACATTGTATAGATTCATTTCGCTGCTATTTACTCGGTAAGCTGTATTTCTTAACAACAGATCATTTAGCAATTTGCTATCTTTATTGTGCCTCCACCCTCCCCCCCAAATTAGAAAGAATCTTACTTCAACTCAGGGAATACGAATTCATCTTACGTCACAAGTCGGGCCGACTTCTAGCGGTTTCCGACGCGCTATCTCGTATAGAGATACCAGTCGCTGTGTTGGGCAGTCAGTTTCCTGACTGGACGCGACAACACCTAGCGGTGGAGCAACGAAGCGATCCATTCTTAGGCCAAATAATGAAACGGCTAAAAGATCAGTCGTCTGAAGATCTGATCGACGCTCATAACAAGCGAAACATCTTTTATAAAGATTATGACGGAATTCTATACAGAATTCGACTAGCTGACCCAAACAAAGGTCGTATGCACAATCTAGCACAGATGTGTATACCAAAATCTCTACGGACATATTGTATCCGGGATTACCATTCCACACCTGGCGCCGGACATCGCGGAGCCACTAAAACTAGAGAATTAATAGAATTATATTGCTATTGGCCTAAAATGATGGACGATATCGCACATTACGTTAAAACTTGTCAAATATGTCAAGCTTACGTTAGACCTAACAAGCCACTAAAGGCTAAGCTAAGAGCCTATCAACCCCTACAGAGACCAGGTCATTCATGGAGCTTGGATCTCGTTGGACCTTTGAATAAAAGCGTTCACGGGAACGTCTACATAATGACGTTAATTGACGACTTCAGTCGTTACGTAATTGCAGTCGGAATTCCCGACAAGAAAGCAGAAACAATAGCTAATAAGTTGTTTTCTCACCTCATAGCTAGATTTGGAGCACCAGTACAACTGCGTGGAGACAACGGGAGTGAGATAAACAACGCTATTGTGGCAAGATTGTCAAATTTGTTCAATATTAAACAGATAAACTTCACTCCTAACACATCGTGGGTAGGAGGAACGGTAGAAGCCGCAAATAAGAGAATAGAGACAGTATTGCGTAAAATTTCTGCAAGTTGTCCAGAAAATTGGTGCGAGTATTTACAATTAGTAACTATAGCGCTAAATGCGTGCCCTAATTCAACCACGCTAATTAGCTCACACTACTTACATCATGGTTCAGAATTTAGATTGCCTAGTGCTTTAGCTTTCGAACCACCACGAATCTGCTATGATAGTGATGACACTATAGTACGTCTAGAGAGTAGACTACAAGCAGCATTCGAAGTCGCTCGAGCGCATACTTGGAAAGCAGTTAAGAGACAGCAAAACTTTTATGATCGTACAGCACGTCCGTACCGTTATATGGTCGACGATTACGTATTATTGCGCGACTTTTTACCAATTAAACAAATTTCTCAGAAATTATTGCGAGCATGGACGGGACCGTTCAGAGTAATGGAATTTGTTAATGATGTTATCGTTCGTATTGTACATTTTCTGGATCCATTAAGAGTCGTTTGCGCACATGTGAACAATCTAAGACCATGGTTCCTAAGAACAAATAACCAACCTGTTCCTTTTAACGGACCTACCGATTTGGATTTATCAGAACAGCTTAACGGTACCTTGACGGAAGCTGAAATAAAATTACAACAGTACATAGCAAAACTTTTGGAAGATCCGACAGACCATTTATCGGAAATTCAACCACCAACGTTTACGCCTTCCGAGCCTGACGATGCAGCTAGCGGTTCAGAAACGAGCCCAACCAAGAAACGCAAACGCGTTGAGCCAAAATCAGCCGCTTGTTTACAAAATAAATACCGTAAAATAGATTACGAACTAAATAAACAAAGAATGCTTGGTTCTACGCATGGTTATAATACCCGTAGCAGTACAACTACCCCAGAAATCAGGCTGCGTCGGCAGTTGGAAGAGGCAAACGTTGAGGATGAGTAATTCTTTGCATATCCGACGGAGAACAAAGAAAACATGGCGTCACCGTGAAGGAGCGTACACGCGCTCTGCACGCGGGGACCCTAGTGAGTAAAAACGGAAGTTCCTTTCCGAAACCAACGCATGATTGCTAGACCAGTTACCTACGCAGTTTCGATTCTCACAGTGCATGATACTGAACACGTTTACATCGCATAAATACATGAAAATAGCTAAGCCTATTATGTTTCAGGATGTAATGTAAAATAACTTTTGAGACGGAAACTCGTAGATTACTTAAGAAAATATTATCATTTATATAGAATACGAAAAACATACGTACAAACTTTAAAATACGAAAAAAAAATATGTTAATACGTATAAATAAAACATAAAAACAGTAAATATTTACGACATAATAAGACGAAAATGAACATGAAAATATTTACAAAAACATAGCAAATCACAGAAAATAATTAACGTAAAATCGAAATAAAAGAATTGCATTATTTACAGAATTTGCAACAAAGACATGGAAAATCATAAAATAATATTGTAAAATCACAACCATGTCATAACCATAAGTTACAGTAGAAGGAAAATTTGAAGTAAATTTATCAGAGGAAAGAAAATTCAAGAAATTGAAATTATTTAAATGGTCGAAACTTAAGAAAATTGAATTTAGTAATTTTGACTAGAAAATTGTATTTGAAGAAAATATTAGTAACCGAAAACAATTTTGACGTAGACTTAAATCTTTACGGTAAGTCACGGTTACGAACATTAAAATTAAAAATGTTGCAAAACAAAGTAGAAATCAAAATAAATATGTACAACACATGGACAACACCAGGATTCTGGTACATAAATGAAATAAGAAATTACAACATGAATAGAAAAATATATATAATAATCAAGACATATAAATGAAACATTGAACACTGACTATGTACAAATACATATAATGTAATTCCTGAAATAAAAGGATTAAAATTAGTACATACAATATATTGTACGATCACAGATTTAAGAAGCATGAATTTAATATTCGGTCAGGATAAAAATGCGT